>JAYKNF010000045.1:0-167369 GCA_036172665.1 Prosopocoilus inquinatus
CGTATCTCACATCAGAGCTACTGGAGTCCATCGAAACGCCAAATAACATGATATATGAGTAAGGATCGATTAGATACAGCACAGGAACAACGCTAATACGTGTTGTTTCGTTTAAAACTATTTCCAGCTTCTGCTGCGTCCAAAAACTTTGTATCTCACATCAAAGTTACTGGAGTCCATCGAAACGCCAAATAACATGATAGATGAGTAAGGATCGATTAGATACATCACAGGAACAACGCTAATGCGTGTTGTTTCGTTTAAAACTATTTCCAGCTTCTGCTGCCTCAGAAAACGTCGTATCTCACATCAGAGCTACTGGAGTCCATCGAAACGCCAAATAACATGATATATGAGTAAGGATCGATTAGATACATCACAGGAACAACGCTAATACGTGTTGTTTCGTTCAAAACTATTTCCAGCTTCTGCTGCGTCCAAAAATTTTGTGTCTCACATCAGAGTTACTGGAGTCCATCCAAACGTCAAATAACATGATAGATGAGTAAGGATCGATTAGATACATCACAGGAACAACGCTAATACGTGTTGTTTCGTTTAAAACTATTTCCAGCTTCTGCTGCGTCCGAGAACTTCGTATGTCACGTCAGGGTTACTGGAGTCCATCCAAACGTCAAATAACATGATAGATAAGTAAGGATCGATTAGATACATCACAGGAACAACGCTAATGCGTGTTGTTTCGTTTAAAACTATTTCCAGCTTCTGCTGCGTCCAAAAATTTTGTATCTCACATCAGAGTTACTGGAGTCCATCCAAACGTCAAATAACATGATAGGTGAGTAAGGATCGATTAGATACATCACAGGAACAACGCTAATACGTGTTGTTTCGTTTAAAACTATTTCCAGCTTCTGCTGCGTCCGAGAACTTCGTATGTCACGTCAGGGTTACTGGAGTCCATCCAAACGTCAAATAACATGATAGATGAGTAAGGATCGATTAGATACATCACAGGAACAACGCTAATACGTGTTGTTTCGTTCAAAACTATTTCCAGCTTCTGCTGCGTCCGAAATCTTTGTGTCTCTCATCAGAGTTACTGGAGTCCATCCAAACGTCAAATAACATGATAGATGAGTAAGGATCGATTAGATACATCACAGGAACAACGCTAATACGTGTTGTTTCGTTTAAAACTATTTCCAGCTTCTGCTGCGTCCGAGAACTTCGTATGTCACGTCAGGGTTACTGGAGTCCATCCAAACGTCAAATAACATGATAGATGAGTAAGGATCGATTAGATACATCACAGGAACAACGCTAATACGTGTTGTTTCGTTCAAAACTATTTCCAGCTTCTGCTGCGTCCGAAATCTTTGTGTCTCTCATCAGAGTTACTGGAGTCCATCCAAACGTCAAATAACATGATAGATGAGTAAGGATCGATTAGATACATCACAGGAACAACGCTAATACGTGTTGTTTCGTTTAAAACTATTTCCAGCTTCTGCTGCGTCCGAAAACGTCGTATCTCACATCAGAGCTACTGGAGTCCATCGAAACGCCAAATAACATGATATATTTGTAAGGATCGATTAGATACAGCACAGGAACAACGCTAATACCAGTTGTTTCGTTTCAAACTATTTCCAGCTGCTGCTGTTATGCCGTTTAAAACTATTTCTAGCTTCAGCTGCGTCCGAGAACTTCGTATCTCACATCTAAGTTACTGGAGTCCATCCAAACGTCAAATAACATGATAGATGAGTAAGGATCGATTAGATACATCACAGGAACAACGCCAATGCGTGTTGTTTCGTTTAAAACTATTTCCAGATTCTGCTGCGTCCGAGAACTTCGTATCTCACGTCAGGGTTACTGGAGTCCTAGATAAGTAAGGATCGATTAGATACATCACAGGCACAACGCTAATGCGTGTTGTTTCGTTTAAAACTATTTTCAGCTTCTGCTGCGTCCGAAAATTTCGTATCTCACATTAGAGTTACTGGAGTCCATCGAAACGTCAAATAACATGATATATGAGTAAGGATCGATTAGATACAGCACAGGATCAACGCTAATACGTGTTGTTTCGTTTAAAACTATTTCCAGTTTCTGCTGCGTCCAAAAACTTTGTATCTCACATCAGACTTACTGGAGTCCATCCAAACGTCAAATAACATGTTAGATAAGTAAGGATCGTTTAGATACATCACAGGAACAACGCTAATACGTGTTGTTTCGTTCAAAACTATTTCCAGCTTCTACTGCGTCCGAGAACTTTGTATCTCTCATCAGAGTTACTGGAGTCCGTCCAAACGTCAAATAACATGATAGCTGAGTAAGGATCGATTAGATACATCACAGGAACAACGCTAATATGTGTTGTTTCGTTTCAAACTATTTCCAGCTGCTGCTGCGTCCGCAAATTTCGTATCTCACATTAGAGTTACTGGAGTCCATCGAAACGTCAAATAACATAGTAGCTAAGTAAGGATCGATTAGATACATCACAGGAACAACGCTAATATGTGTTGTTTCGTTTAAAACTATTTCCAGCTGCTGCTGCGTCCGAAAACGTCGTATATCACATCAGAGCTACTGGAGTCCATCGAAATGTCAAATAACATGATAGATAAGTAAGGATCGATTAGATACTACACAGGAACAACGATAATGCGTGTTGTTTCGTTTAAAACTATTTCTAGCTTCAGCTGCGTCCGAGAACTTCGTATCTCACATCTAAGTTACTGGAGTAGATCGAAACGCCAAATAACATGATAGATGAGTAAGGATCGATTAGATACATCACAGGAACAACGCTAATGCGTGTTGTTTCGTTTAAAACTATTTCCAGCTTCTGCTGCGTCCGAGAACTTCGTATCTCACGTCAGGGTTACTGGAGTCCATCCAAACGTCAAATAACATGATAGATGAGTAAGGATCGATTAGATACATCACAGGAACAACGCCAATGCGTGTTGTTTCGTTTAAAACTATTTCCAGATTCTGCTGCGTCCGAGAACTTCGTATCTCACGTCAGGGTTACTGGAGTCCATCCAAACGTCAAATAACATGATAGATAAGTAAGGATCGATTAGATACATCACAGGAACAACGCTAATGCGTGTTGTTTCGTTTAAAACTATTTTCAGCTTCTGCTGCGTCCGAAAATATCGTATCTCACATTAGAGTTACTGGAGTCCATCGAAACGTCAAATAACATGATAGATGAGTAAGGATCGATTAGATACATCACAGCAACAACGCTAATGCGTGTTGTTTCGTTTAAAACTATTTCCAGCTTCTGCTGCGTCCGAGAACTTCGTATCTCACGTCAGGGTTACTGGAGTCCATCCAAACGTCAAATAACATGATAGATAAGTAAGGATCGATTAGATACATCACAGGAACAACGCTAATGCGTGTTGTTTCGTTTAAAACTATTTCCAGCTCCTGCTGCGTCCAAAATCTTTGTATCTCACATCAGACTTACTGGAGTCCATCCAAACGTCAAATAACATGTTAGATAAGTAAGGATCGTTTAGATACATCACAGGAAGAACGCTAATACGTGTTGTTTCATTTAAAACTATTTCCAGCTTCAGCTGCGTCCGAGAACTTCGTATCTCACATCAAAGTTACTGGAGTCCGTCGAAACGCCAAATAACATGATAGATGAGTAAGGATCGATTAGATATATCACAGGAACAACGCTAATGCGTGTTGTTTCGTTTAAAACTATTTCCAGCTTCTGCTGCGTCCGAAAATTTCGTATCTCACATTAGAGTTACTGGAGTCCATCGAAACGTCAAATAACATAGTAGCTAAGTAAGGATCGATTAGATACATCACAGGAACAACGCTAATACGTGTTGTTTCATTTAAAACTATTTCCAGCTTCTACTGCGTCCGAGAACTTTGTATCTCTCATCAGAGTTACTGGAGTCCGTCCAAACGTCAAATAACATGATAGATGAGTAAGGATCGATTAGATACATCACAGGAACAACGCTAATATGTGTTGTTTCGTTTCAAACTATTTCCAGCTGCTGCTGCGTCCGAAAATTTCGTATCTCACATTAGAGTTACTGGAGTCCATCGAAACGTCAAATAACATAGTAGCTAAGTAAGGACCGATTAGATACATCACAGGAACAACGCTAATACGTGTTGTTTAGTTCAAAACTATTTCCAGCTTCTGCTGCGTCCAAAAACTTTGTATCTCACATCAGAGTTACTGGAGTCCATCCAAACGTCAAATAACATGATAGATGAGTAAGGATCGATTAGATACATCACAGGAACAACGCTAATAGGTGTTGTTTCGTTTAAGACTATTTCCAGCTTCTGCTGCGTCCGAGAACTTCGTATCTCACGTCAGGGTTACTGGAGTCCATCGAAACGCCAAATAACATGATAGATGAGTAAGGATCGATTAGATACATCACAGGAACAACGCTAATGCGTGTTGTTTCGTTTAAAACTACTTCCAGCTTCTGCTGCGTCCGAAAACGTCGTATCTCACATCAGAGCTACTGGAGTCCATCGAAACGCCAAATAACATGATATATGAGTAAGGATCGATTAGATACAGCACAGGAACAACGCTAATACGTGTTGTTTCGTTTAAAACTATTTCCAGCTTCTGCTGCGTCCAAAAACTTTGTATCTCACATCAAAGTTACTGGAGTCCATCGAAACGCCAAATAACATGATAGATGAGTAAGGATCGATTAGATACAGCACAGGAACAACGCTAAAACCTGTTGTTTCGTTTAAAACTATTTCCAGCTCCTGCTGCGTCCAAAAACTTTGTGTCTCTTATCAGAGTTACTGGAGTCCATCGAAACGCCAAATAACATGATAGATGAGTAAGGATCGATTAGATACATCACAGGAACAACGCTAATACGTGTTGTTTCATTTAAAACTATTTCCAGCTTCTGCTGCGTCCGAAAATTTCGTTTCTCACATTAGAGTTACTGGAGTCCATCGAAACGCCAAATAACATGATAGATGAGTAAGGATCGATTAGATACATCACAGGAACAACGCTAATACGTGTTGTTTCATTTAAAACTATTTCCAGCTTCTACTGCGTCCGAGAACTTTGTATCTCTCATCAGAGTTACTGGAGTCCGTCCAAACGTCAAATAACATGATAGATGAGTAAGGATCGATTAGATACATCACAGGAACAACGCTAATATGTGTTGCTTCGTTTCAAACTATTTCCAGCTGCTTCTGCGTCCGAAAATTTCGTATCTCACATTAGAGTTACTGGAGTCCATCGAAACGTCAAATAACATAGTAGCTAAGTAAGGATCGATTAGATACATCACAGGAACAACGCTAATACGTGTTGTTTAGTTCAAAACTATTTCCAGCTTCTGCTGCGTCCAAAAACTTTGTATCTCACATCAGAGTTACTGGAGTCCATCCAAACGTCAAATAACATGATAGATGAGTAAGGATCGATTAGATACATCACAGGAACAACGCTAATACGTGTTGTTTCGTTTAAAACTATTTCCAGCTTCTGCTGCGTCCGAGAACTTCGTATCTCACGTCAGGGTTACTGGAGTCCATCGAAACGCCAAATAACATGATATATGAGTAAGGATCGATTAGATACAGCACAGGAACAACGCTAATACGTGTTGTTTCATTTAAAACTATTTCCAGCTTCAGCTGCGTCCGAGAACTTCGTATCTCACTTCAAAGTTACTGGAGTCCATCGAAATGTCAAATAACATGATAGATAAGTAAGGATCGATTAGATACTACACAGGAACAACGATAATGCGTGTTGTTTCGTTTAAAACTATTTCTAGCTTCAGCTGCGTCCGAGAACTTCGTATCTCACATCTAAGTTACTGGAGTAGATCGAAACGCCAAATAACATGATAGATGAGTAAGGAAAGATTAGATACATCACAGGAACAACGCTAATGCGTGTTGTTTCGTTTAAAACTTTTTCCAGCTTCTGCTGCGTCCGAGAACTTCGTATCTCACGTCAGGGTTACTGGAGTCCATCCAAACGTCAAATAACATGATAGATGAGTAAGGATAGATTAGATACATCACAGGAACAACGCCAATGCGTGTTGTTTCGTTTAAAACTATTTCCAGATTCTGCTGCGTCCGAGAACTTCGTATCTCACGTCAGGGTTACTGGAGTCCATCCAAACGTCAAATAACATGATAGATAAGTAAGGATCGATTAGATACATCACAGGAACAACGCTAATGCGTGTTGTTTCGTTTAAAACTATTTTCAGCTTATGCTGCGTCCGAAAATTTCGTATCTCACATTAGAGTTACTGGAGTCCATCGAAACTTCAAATAACATGATAGATGAGTAAGGATCTATTAGATACATCACAGGAACAACGCTAATGCGTGTTGTTTCGTTTAAAACTATTTCCAGCTTCTGCTGCGTCCGAGAACTTCGTATCTCACGTCAGGGTTACTGGAGTCCATCCAAACGTCAAATAACATGATAGATAAGTAAGGATCGATTAGATACATCACAGGAACAACGCTAATGCGTGTTGTTTCGTTTAAAACTATTTCCAGCTCCTGCTGCGTCCAAAATCTTTGTATCTCACATCAGACTTACTGGAGTCCATCCAAACGTCAAATAACATGTTAGATAGGTAAGGATCGTTTAGATACATCACAGGAACAACGCTAATACGTGTTGTTTCATTTAAAACTATTTCCAGCTTCAGCTGCGTCCGAGAACTTCGTATCTCACATCAAAGTTACTGGAGTCCATCGAAACGCCAAATAACATGATAGATGAGTAAGGATCGATTAGATATATCACAGGAACAACGCTAATGCGTGTTGTTTCGTTTAAAACTATTTCCAGCTTCTGCTGCGTCCGAAAATTTCGTATCTCACATTAGAGTTACTGGAGTCCATCGAAACGTCAAATAACATAGTAGCTAAGTAAGGATCGATTAGATACATCACAGGAACAACGCTAATACGTGTTGTTTCATTTAAAACTATTTCCAGCTTCTACTGCGTCCGAGAACTTTGTATCTCTCATCATAGTTACTGGAGTCCGTCCAAACGTCAAATAACATGATAGATGAGTAAGGATCGATTAGATACATCACAGGAACAACGCTATGTGTTGTTTCGTTTCAAACTATTTCCAGCTGCTGCTGCGTCCGAAAATTTCGTATCTCACATTAGAGTTACTGGAGTCCATCGAAACGTCAAATAACATAGTAGCTAAGTAAGGACCGATTAGATACATCACAGGAACAACGCTAATACGTGTTGTTTAGTTCAAAACTATTTCCAGCTTCTGCTGCGTCCAAAAACTTTGTATCTCACATCAGAGTTACTGGAGTCCATCCAAACGTCAATTAGCATGATAGATGAGTAAGGATCGATTAGATACATCACAGGAACAACGCTAATACGTGTTGTTTCGTTTAAAACTATTTCCAGCTTCTGCTGCGTCCGAGAACTTCGTATCTCACGTCAGGGTTACTGGAGTCCATCGAAACGCCAAATAACATGATAGATGAGTAAGGATCGATTAGATACATCACAGGAACATATCGATGGACTCCAGTAGCTCTGATGTGATATACGACGTTTTCGGAAGCAGCAGCAGCTGGAAATAGTTTTTAAACGAAACAACACATATTAGCGTTGTTCCTGTGATGTATCTAATCGATCCTTACCCATCTATCATGTTATTTGACGTTTGGACGGACTCCAGTAACCCTGATGTGAGGTACAAAGTTATCGGACGCAGCAGAAGCTGGAAATAGTTTTGAACGAAACAACACGTATTAGCGTTGTTCCTGTGCTGTATCTAATCGATCCATACTTATCTATCATGCTATTTGACGTTTCGATGGACTCCAGTAACTCTGATGTGAGATACGACGTTTTCGGATGCAGCAGAAGCTGGTAATAGTTTTAAACGAAACAACACGTATTAGCGTTGTTCCTGTGCTGTATCTAATCGATCCATACTTATCTATCATGTTATTTGACGTTTGGATGGACTCCAGTAACCCTGACGTGAGATACGAAGTTCTCGGACGCAGCAGAAGCTGGAAATAGTTTTAAACGAAACAACACGTATTAGCGTTGTTCCTGTGATGTATCTAATCGATCCTTACTCATCTATCATGTTATTTGACGTTTGGATGGACTCCAGTAACTCTGATGTGAGATACAAAGTTTTTGGACGCAGCAGAAGCTGGAAATAGTTTTGAACGAAACAACACGTATTGGCGTTGTTCCTGTGATGTATCTAATCGATCCTTACTTAGCTACTATGTTATTTGACGTTTCGATGGACTCCAGTAACTCTAATGTGAGATACGAAATTTTCGGACGCAGCAGCAGCTGGAAATAGTTTGAAACGAAACAACACATATTAGCGTTGTTCCTGTGATGAATCTAATCGATCCTTACTCATCTATCATGTTATTTGACGTTTGGACGGACTCCAGTAACTCTGATGAGAGATACAAAGTTCTCGGACGCAGTAGAAGCTGGAAATAGTTTTGAACGAAACAACACGTATTAGCGTTGTTCCTGTGATGTATCTAAACGATCCTTACTTATCTAACATGTTATTTGACGTTTGGATGGACTCCAGTAGCTCTGATGTGAGATACGACGTTTTCGGACGCAGTACAAGCTGGAAATAGTTTCAAACAAAACAGCACGCATTAGCGTTGTTCCTGTGATGTATCTAATCGATCCTTACTCATCTATCATGTTATTTGGCGTTTCGATGGACTCTAGTAACTTTGATGTGAGATACGAAGTTCTCGGACGCAGCTGAAGCTGGAAATAGTTTTAAATGAAACAACACGTATTAGCGTTGTTCCTGTGATGTATCTAATCGATCCTTACTCATCTATCATGTTATTTGGCGTTTCGATGGACTCCAGTAACTTTGATGTGAGATACGAAGTTCTCGGACGCAGCTGAAGCTGGAAATAGTTTTAAATGAAACAACACGTATTAGCGTTGTTCCTGTGCTGTATCTAATCGATCCTTACTCATATATCATGTTATTTGGCGTTTCGATGGACTCCAGTAACCCTGACGTGAGATGCGAAGTTCTCGGACGCAGCAGAATCTGGAAATACTTTTAAACGAAACAACACGCATTAGCGTTGTTCCTGTGATGTATCTAACCGATCCTTACTTATCTATCATGTTATTTGGCGTTTCGATGGACTCCAGTAACTTTGATGTGAGATACAAAGTTCTCGGACGCAGCTGAAGCTGGAAATAGTTTTGAACGAAACAACACGTATTAGCGTTGTTCCTGTGATGTATCTAAACGATCCTTACTTATCTAACATGTTATTTGACGTTTGGATGGACTCCAGTAAGTCTGATTTGAGATACAAAGTTTTGGGACGCAGCAGGAGCTGGAAATAGTTTTAAACGAAACAACACGTACTAGCGTTGTTCCTGTGCTGTATCTAATCGATCCTTACTTATCTATCATGTTATTTGACGTTTCGATGGACTCCAGTAACATAGATGTGATATACGAAGTTCTCGGACGCAGCTGAAGCTAGAAATAGTTTTAAACGAAACAACACGCATTAGCGTTGTTACTGTGATGTATCTAATCGATCCTTACTTATCTATCATGTTATTTGACGTTTCGATGGGCTCCAGTAACTCTGATGTGAGATACGACGTTTTCGGACGCAGCAGAAGCTGGAAATAGTTTTAAACGAAACAACACGTATTAGCGTTGTTCCTGTGATGTATCTAATCGATCCTTACTCATCTATCATGTTATTCGACGTTTGGATGGACTCCAGTAACTCTGATGAGAGACACAAAGATTTCGGACGCAGCAGAAGCTGGAAATAGTTTTGAACGAAACAACACGTATTAGCGTTCTTCCTGTGATGTATCTAAACGATCCTTACTTATCTAACATGTTATTTGACGTTTGGATGGACTCCAGTAAGTCTGATGTGAGATACAAAGTTTTGGGACGCAGCAGGAGCTGGAAATAGTTTTGAACGAAACAACACGTATTAGCGTTGTTCCTGTGCTGTATCTAATCGATCCTTACTTATCTATCATGTTATTTGACGTTTCGATGAACTCCAGTAACTTAGATGTGAGATACGAAGTTCTCGGACGCAGCTGAAGCTAGAAATAGTTTTAAACGAAACAACACGCATTAGCGTTGTTACTGTGATGTATCTAATCGATCCTTACTTATCTATCATGTTATTTGACGTTTGGATGGACTCCAGTAACCCTGACGTGAGATACGAAGCTCTCGGACGCAGCAGAAGCTGGAAATAGTTTTAAACGAAACAACACGTATTAGCGTTGATCCTGTGATGTATCTAATCGATCCTTACTCATCTATCATGTTATTTGACGTTTGGATGGACTCCAGTAACTCTGATGTGAGATACAAAGTTTTTGGACGCAGCAGCAGCTGGAAATAGTTTGAAACGAAACAACACATATTAGCGTTGTTCCTGTGATGTATCTAAATGATCCTTACATATCTAACATGTTATTTGACGTTTGGATGGACTCCAGTAAGTCTGATGTGAGATACAAAGTTTTTGGACGCAGCAGGAGCTGGAAATAGTTTTAAATGAAACAGCACGTATTGGCGTTGTTCCTGTGCTGTATATAATCGATCCTTACTCATATATCATGTTATTTGGCGTTTCGATGGACTCCAGTAGCTCTGATGTGAGATACGACGTTTTCGGACGCAGCAGAAGCTGGAAATAGTTTTAAACGAAACAACACGCATTAGCGTTGTTCCTGTGATGTATCTAATCGATCCTTACTCATCTATCATGTTATTTGGCGTTTCGATGGACTCCAGTAACTTTGATGTGAGATACGAAGTTCTCGGACGCAGCTGAAGCTGGAAATAGTTTTAAATGAAACAACACGTATTAGCGTTGTTCCTGTGATGTATCTAATCGATCCTTACTCATCTATCATGTTATTTGGCGTTTCGATGGACTCCAGTAACTTTGATGTGAGATACGAAATTCTCGGACGCAGCTGAAGCTGGAAATAGTTTTAAATGAAACAACACGTATTAGCGTTGTTCCTGTGCTGTATCTAATCGATCCTTACTCATATATCATGTTATTTGGCGTTTCGATGGACTCCAGTAACCCTGACGTGAGATACGAAGTTCTCGGACGCAGCAGAAGCTGGAAATAGTTTTAAACGAAACAACACGTATTAGCGTTGTTCCTGTGATGTATCTAATCGATCCTTACTCATCTATCATGTTATTTGACGTTTGGATGGACTCCAGTAACTCTGATGTGAGATACAAAGTTTTTGGACGCAGCAGAAGCTGGAAATAGTTTTAAACGAAACAACACGCATTAGCGTTGTTCCTGTGATGTATCTAATCGATCCTTACTCATCTATCATGTTATTTGACGTTTCGATGGACTCCAGTAACTCCAATGTGAGAAAAGAAATTTTCGGACTCAGCAGAAGCTGGAAATAGTTTTAAACGAAACAACACGCATTAGCGTTGTTCCTGTGATGTATCTAATCGATCCTTACTTATCTATCATGTTATTTGACGTTTGGATGGACTCCAGTAAAACTGACGTGACATACGAAGTTCTCGGACGCAGCAGAAGCTGGAAATAGTTTTAAACGAAACAACACGCATTAGCGTTGTTCCTGTGATGTATCTAATCGATCCTTACTCATCTATCATGTTATTTGACGTTTCGATGGACTCCAGTAACTCTAATGTGAGATACGAAATTTTCGGACGCAGCAGAAGCTGGAAATAGTTTTAAACGAAACAACACGCATTAGCGTTGTTCCTGTGATGTATCTAATCGATCCTTACTTATCTATCATGTTATTTGACGTTTGGATGGACTCCAGTAAAACTGACGTGAGATACGAAGTTCTCGGACGCAGCAGAAGCTGGTAATAGTTTTAAACGAAACAACACGCATTAGCGTTGTTCCTGTGATGTATCTAATCGATCCTTACTCATCTATCATGTTATTTGACGTTTGGATGGACTCCAGTAACTCTGATGTGAGATACAAAGTTTTTGGACGCAGCAGAAGCTGGAAATAGTTTTGAACGAAACAACACGTATTAGCGTTTTTCCTGTGATGTATCTAATCGATCCTTACTTAGCTACTATGTTATTTGACGTTTCGATGGACTCCAGTAACTCTAATGTGAGATACGAAATTTTCGGACGCAGCAGAAGCTGGAAATAGTTTTAAACGAAACAACACGCATTAGCGTTGTTCCTGTGATGTATCTAATCGATCCTTACTCACCTATCATGTTATTTGGCGTTTCGACGGACTCCAGTAACTTTGATGTGAGATACGAAGTTCTCGGACGCAGCTGAAGCTGGAAATAGTTTTAAATGAAACAACACGTATTAGCGTTGTTCCTGTGATGTATCTAAACGATCCTTACTTATCTAACATGTTATTTGACGTTTGGATGGACTCCAGTAAGTCTGATGTGAGATAGAAAGTTTTTGGACGCAGCATGAGCTGGAAATAGTTTTAAACGAAACAACACGTATTAGCGTTGTTCCTGTGCTGTATCTAATCGATCCTTACTCATATATCATGTTATTTGGCGTTTCGATGGACTCCAGTAACTCTGATGAGAGACACAAAGATTTCGGACGCAGCAGAAGCTGGAAATAGTTTTAAACGAAACAACACGCATTAGCGTTGTTCCTGTGATGTATCTAATCGATCCTTACTCACCTATCATGTTATTTGGCGTTTCGACGGACTCCAGTAACTTTGATGTGAGATACGAAGTTCTCGGACGCAGCTGAAGCTGGAAATAGTTTTAAATGAAACAACACGTATTAGCGTTGTTCCTGTGATGTATCTAATCGATCCTTACTCATCTATCATGTTATTTGACGTTTCGATGGACTCCAGTAACTCCAATGTGAGAAAAGAAATTTTTGGACGCAGCAGAAGCTGGAAATAGTTTTAAACGAAACAACACGCATTAGCGTTGTTCCTGTGATGTATCTAATCGATCCTTACTCATCTATCATGTTATTTGACGTTTCGATGGACTCCAGTAACTCTAATGTGAGATACGAAATTTTCGGACGCAGCAGAAGCTGGAAATAGTTTTAAACGAAACAACACGCATTAGCGTTGTTCCTGTGATGTATCTAATCGATCCTTACTTATCTATCATGTTATTTGACGTTTGGATGGACTCCAGTAAAACTGACGTGAGATACGAAGTTCTCGGTCGCAGCAGAAGCTGGTAATAGTTTTAAACGAAACAACACGCATTAGCGTTGTTCCTGTGATGTATCTAATCGATCCTTACTCATCTATCATGTTATTTGACGTTTGGATGGACTCCAGTAACTCTGATGTGAGATACAAAGTTTTTGGACGCAGCAGAAGCTGGAAATAGTTTTGAACGAAACAACACGTATTAGCGTTGTTCCTGTGATGTATCTAATCGATCCTTACTTAGCTACTATGTTATTTGACGTTTCGATGGACTCCAGTAACTCTAATGTGAGATACGAAATTTTCGGACGCAGCAGAAGCTGGAAATAGTTTTAAACGAAACAACACGCATTAGCGTTGTTCCTGTGATGTATCTAATCGATCCTTACTCACCTATCATGTTATTTGGCGTTTCGACGGACTCCAGTAACTTTGATGTGAGATACGAAGTTCTCGGACGCAGCTGAAGCTGGAAATAGTTTTAAATGAAACAACACGTATTAGCGTTGTTCCTGTGATGTATCTAAACGATCCTTACTTATCTAACATGTTATTTGACGTTTGGATGGACTCCAGTAAGTCTGATGTGAGATAGAAAGTTTTTGGACGCAGCATGAGCTGGAAATAGTTTTAAACGAAACAACACGTATTAGCGTTGTTCCTGTGCTGTATCTAATCGATCCTTACTCATATATCATGTTATTTGGCGTTTCGATGGACTCCAGTAACTCTGATGAGAGACACAAAGATTTCGGACGCAGCAGAAGCTGGAAATAGTTTTGAACGAAACAACACGTATTAGCGTAGTTCCTGTGATGTATCTAATCGATAATTACTCATCTATCATGTTATTTGACGTTTCGATGGACTCCAGTAACTCTAATGTGAGATACGAAATTTTCGGACGCAGCAGAAGCTGGAAATAGTTTTAAACGAAACAACACGCATTAGCGTTGTTCCTGTGATGTATCTAATCGATCCTTACTTATCTATCATGTTATTTGACGTTTGGATGGACTCCAGTAACCCTGACGTGAGATACGAAGTTCTCGGACGCAGCAGAAGCTGGAAATAGTTTTAAACGAAACAACACGTATTAGCGTTGTTCCTGTGATGTATCTAATCGATCCTTACTCATCTATCATGTTATTTGACGTTTGGATGGACTCCAGTAACTCTGATGTGAGATACAAAGTTTTTGGACGCAGCAGAAGCTGGAAATAGTTTTGAACGAAACAACACGTATTGGGGTTGTTCCTGTGATGTATCTAATCGATTCTTACTCATCTATCATGTTATTTGGCGTTTCGATGGACTCCAGTAGCTCTGATGTGAGATACAAAGTTTTTGGACGCAGCAGAAGCTGGAAATAGTTTTAAATGAAACAACACGTATTAGCGTTGTTCCTGTGATGTATCTAATCGATCCTTACTCATCTATCATGTTATTTGACGTTTGGATGGACTCCAGTAACTCTGATGTGAGATACAAAGTTTTTGGACGCAGCAGAAGCTGGAAAAAGTTTTGAAAGAAACAACAAGTATTAGCGTTGTTCCTGTGATGTATCTAATCGATCCTTACTTAGCTACTATGTTATTTGACGTTTGGATGGACTCCAGTATCTCTAATGTGAGATACGAAATTTTCGGACGCAGCAGAAGCTGGAAATAGTTTTAAACGAAACAACACGCATTAGCGTTGTTCCTGTGATGTATCTAATCGATCCCTACTTATCTATCATGTTATTTGACGTTTGGATGGACTCCAGTAACCCTGACGTGAGATACGAAGTTCTCGGACGCAGCAGAAGCTGGAAATAGTTTTAAACGAAACAACACGCATTAGCGTTGTTCCTGTGATGTATCTAATCGATCCTTACTTATCTATCATGTTATTTGACGTTTGGATGGACTCCAGTAACCCTGACGTGAGATACGAAGTTCTCGGATGCAGCAGAAGCTGGAAATAGTTTTAAACGAAACAACACGTATTAGCGTTGTTCCTGTGATGTATCTAATCGATCCTTACTCATCTATCATGTTATTTGACGTTTGGATGGACTCCAGTAACTCTGATGTGAGATAAAAAGTTTTTGGACGCAGCAGAAGCTGGAAATAGTTTTGAACGAAACAACACGTATTAGCGTTGTTCCTGTGATGTATCTAATCGATCCTTACTCATCTATCATGTTATTTGGCGTTTCGATGGACTCCAGTAACTTAGATGTGAGATACGAAGTTCTCGGACGCAGCTGAAGCTAGAAATAATTTTAAACGAAACAACACGCATTAGCGTTGTTCCTGTGATGTATCTAATCGATCCTTACTCATCTATCATGTTATTTGGCGTTTCGATGGAATCCAGTAACTTTGATGTGAGATACGAAGTTCTCGGACGCAGCTGAAGCTAGAAATAGTTTTAAATGAAACAACACGTATTAGCGTTGTTCCTGTGCTGTATCTAATCGATCCTTACTCATATATCATGTTATTTGGCGTTTCGATGGACTTAAGTAGCTCTGATGTGAGATACAAAGTTTTTGGACGCAGCAGAAGCTGGAAATAGTTTTGAACGAATCAACACGTATTAGCGTTGTTCCTGTGATGTATCTAATCGATCCTTACTCATCTATCATGTTATTTGGCGTTTCGATGGACTCCAGTAACTTTGATGTGAGATACGAAGTTCTCGGACGCAGCTGAAGCTAGAAATAGTTTTTAAAGAAACAACACGCATTAGCGTTGTTACTGTGATGTATCTAATCGATCCTTACTTATCTATCATATTATTTGACGTTTGGATGGACTCCAGTAAGTCTGATGTGAGATACAAAGTTTTTGGACGCAGCAGGAGCTGGAAATAGTTTTAAACGAAACAACACGTATTAGCGTTGTTCCTGTGCTGTATCTAATCGATCCTTACTCATATATCATGTTATTTGGCGTTTCGATGGACTCCAGTAGCTCTGATGTGAGATACGACGTTTTCGGACGCAGCAGAAGCTGGAAATAGTTTTAAACGAGACAAAACGTATTAGCGTTGTTCCTGTGATGTATCTAATCGATCCTTACTCATCTATCATGTTATTTGACGTTTGGATGGACTCCAGTAACCCTGACGTCATATACGAAGTTCTCGGACGCAGCAGAAGCTGGAAATAGTTTAAAACGAAACAACACGTATTAGCGTTGTTCCTGTGATGTATCTAATCGATCCTTACTCATCTATCATGTTATTTGACGTTTGGATGGACTCCAGTTACTCTGATGTGAGATACAAAGTTTTTGGACGCAGCAGAACCTGGAAATAGTTTTGAACGAAACAACACGCATTAGCGTTGTTCCTGTGATGTATCTAATCGATCCTTACTCATCTATCATGTTATTTGGCGTTTCGATGGACTCCAGTAGCTCTGATGTGAGATACGACGTTTTCGGACGCAGGAGAAGCTGGAAATAGTTTTAAACGAAACAACACGTATTAGCGTTGTTCCTGTGATGTATCTAATCGATCTTTACTCATCTATCATGTTATTTGGCGTCTCGATGGACTCCAGTAGCTCTGATGTGAGATACGACGTTTTCGGACGCAGCAGAAGCTAAAAATAGTTTTAAACGAAACAACACGTATTAGCGTTGTTCCTGTGATGTATCTAATCGATCCTTACTTATCTATCATGTTATTTGACGTTTGGATGGACTCCAGTAACCCTGACGTGAGATACGAAGTTCTCGGACGCAGCAGAAGCTGGAAATAATTTTAAACGAAACAACACGTATTAGCGTTGTTCCTGTGATGTATCTAATCGACCCTTACTCATCTATCATGTTATTTGACGTTTCGATGGACTCCAGTAACTCTAATGTGAGATACGAAATTTTCGGACGCAGCAGAAGCTGGAAATAGTTTTAAACCAAACAACACGCATTAGCGTTGTTCCTGTGATGTATCTAATCGATCCTTACTTATCTATCATGTTATTTGACGTTTGGATGGACTCCAGTAACCCTGACGTGAGATACGAAGTTCTCGGACTCAGCAGAAGCTGGAAATAATTTTAAACGAAACAACACGTATTAGCGTTGTTCCTGTGATGTATCTAATCGATCCTTACTCATCTATCATGTTATTTGTCGTTTGGATGGACTCCAGTAACTCTGATGTGAGATACAAAGTTTTTGGACGCAGCAGAATCTGGAAATAGTTTTAAACGAAACAACACGCATTAGCGTTGTTCCTGTGATGTATCTAATCGATCCTTACTCATCTATCATGTTATTTGGCGTTTCGATGGACTCCAGTAGCTCTGATGTGAGATACGACGTCTTCTGAGGCAGCAGAAGCTGGAAATAGTTTTAAACGAAACAACAAGCATTAGCGTTGTTCCTGTGATGTATCTAATCGATCCTTACTCATCTATCATGTTATTTGACGTTTCGATGGACTCCAGTAACTCTAATGTGAGAAACGAAATTTTCGGACGCAGCAGAAGCTGGAAATAGTTTTAAACGAAACAACACGCATTAGCGTTGTTCCTGTGATGTATCTAATCGATCCTTACTTATCTATCATGTTATTTGACGTTTGGATGGACTCCAGGAACCCTGACGTGAGATACGAAGTTCTCGGACGCAGCAGAACCTGGAAATAGTTTTAAACGAAACAACGCGCATTAGCGTTGTTCCTGTACTGTATCTAATCGCTCCTTACTCATCCATCATGTTATTTGGCGTTTCGATGGACTCCAGTAACTTAGATGTGAGATACGAAGTTCTCGGACGCAGCTGAAGCTAGAAATAGTTTTAAACGAAACAACACGCATTAGCGTTGTTCCTGTGATGTATCTAATCGATCCTTACTCATCTATCATGTTATTTGACGTTTCGATGGACTCCAGTAACTCTAATGTGAGAAACGAAATTTTCGGACGCAGCAGAAGCTGGAAATAGTTTTAAACGAAACAACACGCATTAGCGTTGTTCCTGTGATGTATCTAATCGATCCTTAAACATCTATCATGTTATTTGGCGTTTCGATGGAATCCAGTAACTCTGATGTGAGATACAAAGTTTTTGGACGCAGCAGAAGCTGGAAATAGTTTTGAATGAAACAACACGTATTAGCGTTGTTCCTGTAATGTATCTAATCGATCCTTACTCATCTATCATGTTATTTGACGTTTCGATGGACTCCAGTAACTCTAATGTGAGATACGAAATTTTCGGACGCAGCAGAAGCTGGAAATAGTTTTAAACGAAACAACACGCATTAGCGTTGTTCCTGTGATGTATCTAATCGATCCTTACTTATCTATCATGTTATTTGACATTTGGATGGACTCCAGTAACCCTGACGTGAGATACGAAGTTCTCGGACGCAGCAGAAGCTGGAAATAGTTTTAAACGAAACAACACGTATTAGCGTTGTTCCTGTGATGTATCTAATCGATTCTTACTCATCTATCATGTTATTTGGCGTTTCGATGGACTCCAGTAGCTCTGATGTGAGATACAAAGTTTTTGGACGCAGCAGAAGCTGGAAATAGTTTTGAACGAAACAACACGTATTAGCGTTGTTCCTGTGATGTATCTAATCGATCCTTACTCATCTATCATGTTATTTGACGTTTGGATGGACTCCAGTTACTCTGATGTGAGATACAAAGTTTTTGGACGCAGCAGAACCTGGAAATAGTTTTGATCGAAACAACACGCATTAGCGTTGTTCCTGTGATGTATCTAATCGATCCTTACTCATCTATCATGTTATTTGGCGTTTCGATGGACTCCAGTAGCTCTGATGTGAGATACGACGTTTTCGGACGCAGCAGAAGCTGGAAATAGTTTTAAACGAAACAACACGTATTAGCGTTGTTCCTGTGATGTATCTAATCGATCCTTACTCATCTATCATGTTATTTGGCGTTTCGATGGACTCCAGTAGCTCTGATGTGAGATACGACGTTTTCGGACGCAGCAGAAGCTAAAAATAGTTTTAAACGAAACAACACGTATTAGCGTTGTTCCTGTGATGTATCTAATCGATCCTTACTTATCTATCATGTTATTTGACGTTTGGATGGACTCCAGTAACCCTGACGTGAGATACGAAGTTCTCGGACGCAGCAGAAGCTGGAAATAATTTTAAACGAAACAACACGTATTAGCGTTGTTCCTGTGATGTATCTAATCGACCCTTACTCATCCATCATGTTATTTGGCGTTTCGATGGACTCCAGTAACTTAGATGTGAGATACGAAGTTCTCGGACGCAGCTGAAGCTAGAAATAGTTTTAAACGAAACAACACGCATTAGCGTTGTTCCTGTGATGTATCTAATCGATCCTTACTCATCTATCATGTTATTTGTCGTTTGGATGGACTCCAGTAACTCTGATGTGAGATACAAAGTTTTTGGACGCAGCAGAATCTGGAAATAGTTTTAAACGAAACAACACGCATTAGCGTTGTTCCTGTGATGTATCTAATCGATCCTTACTCATCTATCATGTTATTTGGCGTTTCGATGGACTCCAGTAGCTCTGATGTGAGATACGACGTCTTCTGAGGCAGCAGAAGCTGGAAATAGTTTTAAACGAAACAACAAGCATTAGCGTTGTTCCTGTGATGTATCTAATCGATCCTTACTCATCTATCATGTTATTTGACGTTTCGATGGACTCCAGGAACCCTGACGTGAGATACGAAGTTCTCGGACGCAGCAGAACCTGGAAATAGTTTTAAACGAAACAACGCGCATTAGCGTTGTTCCTGTACTGTATCTAATCGCTCCTTACTCATCCATCATGTTATTTGGCGTTTCGATGGACTCCAGTAACTTTGATGTGAGATACGAAGTTCTCGGACGCAGCTGAAGCTTAAAATAGTTTTAAATGAAACAACACGTATTAGCGTTGTTCCTGTGATGTATCTAATCGATCCTTACTTAGCTACTATGTTATTTGACGTTTCGATGGACTCCAGTAACTCTAATGTGAGATACGAAATTTTCGGACGCAGCAGAAGCTGGAAAAAGTTTTAAACGAAACAATACGCATTGGCGTTGTTCCTGTGATGTATCTAATCGATCCTTACTCATCTATCATGTTATTTGGCGTTTCGATGGACTCCAGTAACTTTGATGTGAGATACGAAGTTATCGGAGGCAGCTGAAGCTGGAAATAGTTTTAAATGAAACAACACGTATTAGCGTTGTTCCTGTGATGTATCTAAACGATCCTTACTTATCTAACATGTTATTTGACGTTTGGATGGACTCCAGTAAGTCTGATGTGAGATACAACGTTTCTGGACGCAGCAGGAGCTGGAAATAGTTTTAAACGAAACAACACGCATTAGCGTTGTTCCTGTGCTGTATCTAATCGATCCTTACTCATCTATCATGTTATTTGACGTTTGGATGGACTCCAGTAACTCTGATGAGAGACACAAAGATTTCGGACGCAGCAGAAGCTGGAAATAGTTTTTAACGAAACAACACGTATTAGCGTTGTTCCTGTGATGTATCTAATCGATCCTTACTCATCTATCATGTGATTTGACGTTTCGATGGACTCCAGTAACTCTAATGTGAGATACGAAATTTTCGGACGCAGCAGAAGCTGGAAATAGTTTTAAACGAAACAACACGCATTAGCGTTGTTCCTGTGATGTATCTAATCGATCCTTACTTAGCTACTATGTTATTTGACGTTTCGATGGACTCCAGTAACTTTGATGTGAGATACGAAGTTCTCGGACGCAGCTGAAGCTGGAAATAGTTTTAAATGAAACAACACGTATTAGCGTTGTTCCTGTGATGTATCTAAACGATCCTTACTTATCTAACATGTTACTTGACGTTTGGATGGACTCCAGTAAGTCTGATGTGAGATACAAAGTTTTTGGACGCAGCAGGAGCTGGAAATAGTTTTAAACGAAACAACACGCATTAGCGTTGTTCCTGTGATGTATCTAATCGATCCTTACTTATCTATCATGTTATTTGACGTTTGGATTGACTCCAGTAACCCTGACGTGAGATACGAAGTTCTCGGACGCAGCAGAACCTGGAAATAGTTTTAAACGAAACAACACGCATTAGCGTTATCCTGTGATGTATCTAATCGATCCTTACTCATCTATCATGTTATTTGACGTTTGGATGGACTCCAGTAAGTCTGATGTGAGATACAAAGTTTTTGGACGCAGCAGGAGCTGGAAATAGTTTTAAACGAAACAACATGCATTAGCGTTGTTCCTGTGATGTATCTAATCGATCCTTACTTATCTATCATGTTATTTGACGTTTGGATTGACTCCAGTAACCCTGACGTGAGATACGAAGTTCTCGGACGCAGCAGAACCTGGAAATAGTTTTAAACGAAACAACACGCATTAGCGTTGTTCCTGTGATGTATCTCATCGATCCTTACTCATATATCATGTTATTTGGCGTTTCGATGGACTCCAGTAACTTTGATGTGAGATACGAAGTTCTCGGACGCAGCAGAAGCTGGAAATAGTTTTAAATGAAATAACACGTATTAGCGTTGTTCCTGTGATGTATCTAAACGATCCTTACTTATCTAACATGTTATTTGACGTTTGGATGGACTCCAGTAAGTCTGATGTGAGATACAAAGTTTTTGGACGCAGCAGGAGCTGGAAATAGTTTTAAACGAAACAACACGCATTAGCGTTGTTCCTGTGATGTATCTAATCGATCCTTACTTAGCTACTATGTTATTTGACGTTTCGATGGACTCCAGTAACTCTAATGTGAGATACGAAATTTTCGCACGCAGCAGAAGCTGGAAATAGTTTTAAACGAAACAACACGCATTAGCGTTGTTCCTGTGATGTATCTAATCGATCCTTATTCATCTATCATGTTATTTGGCGTTTGGATGGACTCCAGTAACTCTGATGTGAGATACAAAGTTTTTGGACGCAGCAGGAGCTGGAAATAGTTTTAAACGAAACAACACGTATTAGCGTTATTCCTGTGCTGCATCTAATCGATCCTTACTCATATATCATGTTATTTGGCGTATCGATGGACTCCAGTAGCTCTGATGTGAGATACGACGTTTTCGGACGCAGCAGAAGCTGGAAATAGTTTTAAACGAAACAACACGTATTAGCGTTGTTCCTGTGATGTATCTAATCGATCCTTACTCATCTATCATGTTATTTGACGTTTGGATGGACTCCAGTAACTCTGATGAGAGACACAAAGATTTCGGACGCAGTAGAAGCTGGAAATAGTTTTGAACGAAGCAACACGTATTAGCGTTGTTTCTGTGATGTATCTAATCGATCCTTACTCATCTATCATGTTATTTGACGTTTGGATGGACTCCAGTAACCCTGACGTGAGATACGAAGTTCTCGGACGCAGCAGAAGCTGGAAATAGTTTTAAACGAAACAACACGTATTAGCGTTGTTCCTGTGATGTATCTAATCGATCCTTACTCATCTGTCATGTTATTTGACGTTTGGATGGACTCCAGTAGCTCTGATGTGAGATACAAAGTTTTTGGACGCAGCAGAACCTGGAAATAGTTTTAAACGAAACAACACGCATTAGCGTTGTTCCTGTGATGTATCTAATCGATCCTTACTCATCTATCACGTTATTTGGCGTTTCGATGGACTCCAGTAGCTCTGATGTGAGATACGACGTTTTCGGACGCAGCAGAAGCTGGAAATAGTTTTAAACGAAACAACACGTATTAGCGTTGTTCCTGTGATGTATCTAATCGATCCCTACTCATTTATCATGTTATTTGACGATTGGATGGACTCCAGTAACTCTGAAGAGAGACACAAAGATTTCGGACGCAGCAGAAGCTGGAAATAGTTTTGAACGAAGCAACACGTATTAGCGTTATTCCTGTGCTGCATCTAATCGATCCTTACTCATATATCATGTTATTTGGCGTATCGATGGACTCCAGTAGATCTGATATGAGATACGACGTTTTCGGACGCAGCAGAAGCTGGAAATAGTTTTGAACGAAACAACACGCATTAGCGTTGTTCCTGTGATGTATCTAATCGATCCTTACTCATCTATCATGTTATTTGGCGTTTCGATGGACTCCAGTAGCTCTGATGTGAGATACGACGTTTTCGGACGCAGCAGAAGCTGGAAATAGTTTTAAACGAAACAACACGTATTAGCGTTGTTCCTGTGATGTATCTAATCGATCCTTACTCATCTATCATGTTATTTGACGTTTGGATGGACTCCAGTAACTCTGATGAGAGACACAAAGATTTCGGACGCAGCAGAAGCTGGAAATAGTTTTGAACGAAGCAACACGTATTAGCGTTGTTTCTGTGATGTATCTAATCGATCCTTACTCATCTATCATGTTATTTGACGTTTGGATGGACTCCAGTAACCCTGACGTGAGATACGAAGTTCTCGGACGCAGCAGAAGCTGGAAATAGTTTTAAACGAAACAACACGTATTAGCGTTGTTCCTGTGATGTATCTAATCGATCCTTACTCATCTATCATGTTATTTGACGTTTGGATGGACTCCAGTAACTCTGATGTGAGATACAAAGTTTTTGGACGCAGCAGAACCTGGAAATAGTTTTAAACGAAACAACACGCATTAGCGTTGTTCCTGTGATGTATCTAATCGATCCTTACTCATCTATCATGTTATTTGACGTTTGGATGGACTCCAGTAACCCTGACGTGAGATACGAAGTTCTCGGACGCAGCAGAAGCTGGAAATAGTTTTAAACGAAACAACACGCATTAGCGTTGTTCCTGTGATGTATCTAATCGATCCTTACTCATCTATCATGTTATTTGGCGTTTCGATGGACTCCAGTAACTTAGATGTGAGATACGAAGTTCTCGGACGCAGCTGAAGCTAGAAATAGTTTTAAACGAAACAACACGCATTAGCGTTGTTCCTGTGATGTATCTAATCGATCCTTACTCATCTATCATGTTATTTGGCGTTTCGATGGACTCCAGTAGCTCTGATGTGAGATACGACGTTTTCTGAGGCAGCAGAAGCTGGAAATAGTTTTAAACGAAACAACACGAATTAGCGTTGTTCCTGTGATGTATCTAATCCTTACTCATCTATCATGTTATTTGACGTCTCGATGGACTCCAGTAATTCTAATGTGAGAAACGAAATTTTCTGACGCAGCAGAAGCTGGAAATAGTTTTGAACGAAACAACACGTATTAGCGTTGTTCCTGTGATGTATCTAATCGATCCTTACTCATCTATCATGTTATTTGACGTTTGGATGGACTCCAGTAACCCTGACGTGAGATACGAAGTTCTCGGACGCAGCAGAAGCTGGAAATAGTTTTAAACGAAACAACACGTATTAGCGTTGTTCCTGTGATGTATCTAATCGATCCTTACTCATCTGTCATGTTATTTGACGTTTGGATGGACTCCAGTAACTCTGATGTGAGATACAAAGTTTTTGGACGCAGCAGAACCTGGAAATAGTTTTAAACGAAACAACACGCATTAGCGTTGTTCCTGTGATGTATCTAATCGATCCTTACTCATCTATCATGTTATTTGGCGTTTCGATGGACTCCAGTAGCTCTGATGTGAGATACGACGTTTTCGGACGCAGCAGAAGCTGGAAATAGTCTTAAACGAAGCAACACGTATTAGCGTTGTTCCTGTGATGTATCTAATCGATCCTTACTCATTTATCATGTTATTTGACGATTGGATGGACTCCAGTAACTCTGAAGAGAGACACAAAGATTTCGGACGCAGCAGAAGCTGGAAATAGTTTTGAACGAAGCAACAAGTATTAGCGTTATTCCTGTGCTGCATCTAATCGATCCTTACTCATATATCATGTTATTTGGCGTATCGATGGACTCCAGTAGCTCTGATATGAGATACGACGTTTTCGGACGCAGCAGAAGCTGGAAATAGTTTTGAACGAAACAACACGCATTAGCGTTGTTCCTGTGATGTATCTAATCGATCCTTACTCATCTATCATGTTATTTGGCGTTTCGATGGACTCCAGTAGCTCTGATGTGAGATACGACGTTTTCGGACGCAGCAGAAGCTGGAAATAGTTTTAAACGAAACAACACGTATTAGCGTTGTTCCTGTGATGTATCTAATCGATCCTTACTCATCTATCATGTTATTTGACGTTTGGATGGACTCCAGTAACTCTGATGAGAGACACAAAGATTTCGGACGCAGCAGAAGCTGGAAATAGTTTTGAACGAAGCAACACGTATTAGCGTTGTTTCTGTGATGTATCTAATCGATCCTTACTCATCTATCATGTTATTTGACGTTTGGATGGACTCCAGTAACCCTGACGTGAGATACGAAGTTCTCGGACGCAGCAGAAGCTGGAAATAGTTTTAAACGAAACAACACGCATTAGCGTTGTTCCTGTGATGTATCTAATCGATCCTTACTCATCTATCATGTTATTTGGCGTTTCGATGGACTCCAGTAACTTAGATGTGAGATACGAAGTTCTCGGACGCAGCTGAAGCTAGAAATAGTTTTAAACGAAACAACACGCATTAGCGTTGTTCCTGTGATGTATCTAATCGATCCTTACTCATCTATCATGTTATTTGGCGTTTCGATGGACTCCAGTAGCTCTGATGTGAGATACGACGTTTTCTGAGGCAGCAGAAGCTGGAAATAGTTTTAAACGAAACAACACGCATTAGCGTTGTTCCTGTGATGTATCTAATCCTTACTCATCTATCATGTTATTTGACGTCTCGATGGACTCCAGTAATTCTAATGTGAGAAACGAAATTTTCTGACGCAGCAGAAGCTGGAAATAGTTTTGAACGAAACAACACGTATTAGCGTTGTTCCTGTGATGTATCTAGTCGATCCTTACTCATCTATCATGTTATTTGACGTTTCGATGGACTCCAGTAACTCTAATGTGAGATACGAAATTTTCGGACGCAGCAGAAGCTGGAAATAGTTTTAAACGAAACAACACGCATTAGCGTTGTTCCTGTGATGTATCTAATCGATCCTTACTTATCTATCATGTTATTTGACGTTTGGATGGACTCCAGTAACCCTGACGTGAGATACGAAGTTCTCGGACGCAGCAGAAGCTGGAAATAGTTTTAAACGAAACAACACGTATTAGCGTTGTTCCTGTGATGTATCTAATCGATCCTTACTCATCTATCATGTTATTTGACGTTTGGATGGACTCCAGTAACTCTGAAGAGAGACACAAAGATTTCGGACGCAGCAGAAGCTGGAAATAGTTTTGAACGAAGCAACACGTATTAGCGTTATTCCTGTGCTGCATCTAATCGATCCTTACTCATATATCATGTTATTTGGCGTATCGATGGACTCCAGTAGCTCTGATGTGAGATACGACGTTTTCGGACGCAGCAGAAGCTGGAAATAGTTTTGAACGAAACAACACGTATTAGCGTTGTTCCTGTGATGTATCTAATCGATCCTTACTCATCTATCATGTTATTTGACGTTTGGATGGACTCCAGTAACTCTGATGAGAGACACAAAGATTTCGGACGCAGCAGAAACTGGAAATAGTTTTAAACGAAACAACACGCATTAGCGTTGTTCCTGTGATGTATCTAATCGATCCTTACTCATCTATCATGTTATTTGACGTTTCGATGGACTCCAGTAATTCTAATGTGAGAAACGAAATTTTCGGACGCAGCAGAAGCTGGAAATAGTTTTAAACGAAACAACACGCATTAGCGTTGTTCCTGTGATGTATCTAATCGATCCTTACTTATCTATCATGTTATTTGACGTTTGGATGGACTCCAGTAACTCTAATGTGAGATACGAAATTTTCGGACGCAGCAAAAGCTGGAAATAGTTTTAAACGAAACAACACGCATTAGCGTTGTTCCTGTGATGTATCTAATCGATCCTTACTTAGCTACTATGTTATTTGACGTTTCGATGGACTCCAGTAACTCTAATGTGAGATACGAAATTTTCGCACGCAGCAGAAGCTGGAAATAGTTTTAAACGAAACAACACGCATTAGCGTTGTTCCTGTGATGTATCTAATCGATCCTTACTTATCTATCATGTTATTTGACGTTTGGATGGACTCCAGTAACCCTGACGTGAGATACGAAGTTCTCGGACGCAGCAGAAGCTGGAAATAGTTTTAAACGAAACAACACGTATTAGCGTTGTTCCTGTGATGTATCTAATCGATCCTTACTCATCTATCATGTTATTTGACGTTTGGATGGACTCCAGTAACTCTGATGTGAGATACAAAGTTTTTGGACGCAGCAGAACCTGGAAATAGTTTTAAACGAAACAACACGCATTAGCGTTGTTCCTGTGATGTATCTAATCGATCCTTACTCATCCATCATGTTATTTGGCGTTTCGATGGACTCCAGTAGCTCTGATGTGAGATACGACGTTTTCTGAGGCAGCAGAAGCTGGAAATAGTTTTAAACGAAACAACACGCATTAGCGTTGTTCCTGTGATGTATCTAATCGATCCTTACTCATCTATCATGTTATTTGACGTTTCGATGGACCCCAGTAATTCTAATGTGAGAAACGAAATTTTCGGACGCAGCAGAAGCTGGAAATAGTTTTAAACGAAACAACACGCATTAGCGTTGTTCCTGTGATGTATCTAATCGATCCTTACTTATCTATCATGTTATTTGACGTTTGGATGGACTCCAGTAACTCTAATGTGAGATACGAAATTTTCGGACGCAGCAGAAGCTGGAAATAGTTTTAAACGAAACAACACGCATTAGCGTTGTTCCTGTGATGTATCTAATCGATCCTTACTCATCTATCATGTTATTTGGCGTTTCGATGGACTCCAGTAACTTAGATGTGAGATACGAAGTTCTCGGACGCAGCTGAAGCTAGAAATAGTTTTAAACGAAACAACACGCATTAGCGTTGTTCCTGTGATGTATCTAATCGATCCTTACTCATCTATCATGCTATTTGGGGTTTCGATGGACTCCAGTAGCTCTGATGTGAGATACGACGTTTTCTGAGGCAGCAGAAGCTGGAAATAGTTTTAAACGAAACAACACGCATTAGCGTTGTTCCTGTGATGTATCTAATCGATCCTTACTCATCTATCATGTTATTTGACGTCTCGATGGACTCCAGTAATTCTAATGTGAGAAACGAAATTTTCTGACGCAGCAGAAGCTGGAAATAGTTTTGAACGAAACAACACGTATTAGCGTTGTTCCTGTGATGTATCTAGTCGATCCTTACTCATCTATCATGTTATTTGACGTTTCGATGGACTCCAGTAACTCTAATGTGAGATACGAAATTTTCGGACGCAGCAGAAGCTGGAAATAGTTTTAAACGAAACAACACGGCATTAGCGTTGTTCCTGTGATGTATCTAATCGATCTTTACTTATCTATCATGTTATTTGACGTTTGGATGGACTCCAGTAACCCTGATGTGAGATACGAAGTTCTCGGACGCAGCAGAAGCTGGAAATAGTTTTAAACGAAACAACACGTATTAGCGTTGTTCCTGTGATGTATCTAATCGATCCTTACTCATCTATCATGTTATTTGACATTTGGATGTACTCCAGTAACTCTGATCTGAGATACAAAGTTTTTGGACGCAGCAGAACCTGGAAATAGTTTTAAACGAAACAACACGCATTAACGTTGTTCCTGTGATGTATCTAATCGATCCTTACTCATCCATCATGTTATTTGGCGTTTCGATGGACTCCAGTAGCTCTGATGTGAGATACGACGTTTTCTGAGGCAGCAGAAGCTGGAAATAGTTTTAAACGAAACAACACGCATTAGCGTTGTTCCTGTGATGTATCTAATCGATCCTTACTCATCTATCATGTTATTTGACGTTTCGATGGACTCCAGTAATTCTAATGTGAGAAACGAAATTTTCGGACGCAGCAGAAGCTGGAAATAGTTTTAAACGAAACAACACGCATTAGCGTTGTTCCTGTGATGTATCTAATCGATCCTTACTTATCTATCATGTTATTTGACGTTTGGATGGACTCCAGTAACTTAGATGTGAGATACGAAGTTCTCGGACGCAGCTGAAGCTAGAAATAGTTTTAAACGAAACAACACGCATTAGCGTTGTTCCTGTGATGTATCTAATCGATCCTTACTCATCTATCATGTTATTTGGCGTTTCGATGGACTCCAGTAGCTCTGATGTGAGATACGACGTTTTCTGAGGCAGCAGAAGCTGGAAATACTTTTAAACGAAACAACACGCATTAGCGTTGTTCCTGTGATGTATCTAATCGATCCTTACTCATCTATCATGTTATTTGACGTTTCGATGGACTCCAGTAATTCTAATGTGAGAAACGAAATTTTCTGACGCAGCAGAAGCTGGAAATAGTTTTGAACGAAACAACACGTATTAGCGTTGTTCCTGTGATGTATCTAGTCGATCCTTACTCATCTATCATGTTATTTGACGTTTCGATGGACTCCAGTAACTCTAATGTGAGATACGAAATTTTCGGACGCAGCAGAAGCTGGAAATAGTTTTAAACGAAACAACACGCATTAGCGTTGTTCCTGTGATGTATCTAATCGATCCTTACTCATCTATCATGTTATTTGGCGTTTCGATGGACTCCAGTAACTTAGATGTGAGATACGAAGTTCTCGGACGCAGCTGAAGCTAGAAATAGTTTTAAACGAAACAACACGCATTAGCGTTGTTCCTGTGTAGTATCTAATCGATCCTTACTTATCTATCATGTTATTTGACGTTTGAATGGACTCCAGTAACCATGACGTGAGATACGAAGTACTCGGACGCAGCAGAACCTGGAAATAGTTTTAAACGAAACAACACGCATTAGCGTTGTTCCTGTGATGTATCTAATCGATCCTTACTCATCTATCATGTTATTTGGCGTTTCGATGGACTCCAGTAACTTAGATGTGAGATACGAAGTTCTCGGACGCAGCTGAAGCTAGAAGGACGCAGCTGAAGCTAGAAATAGTTTTAAATGAAACAACACGTATTAGCGTTGTTCCTGTGCTGTATCTAATCGATCCTTACTCATCTATCATGTTATTTGACGTTTAGATGGACTCCAGTAACCCTGACGTGAGATACGAAGTTCTCGGACGCAGCAGAAGCTGGAAAGAGTTTTAAACGAAACAACACATATTAGCGTTGTTCCTGTGATGTATCTAATCGATCCTTACTCATCTATCATGTTATTTGACGTTTGGATGGACTCCAGTAACTCTGATGTGAGATACAAAGTTTTTGGACGCAGCAGAAGCTGGAAATAGTTTTGAACTAAACAACACGTATTAGCGCTGTTCCTGTGATGTATCTAATCGATCCTTACTTAGCTACTATGTTATTTGACGTTTCGATGGACTCCAGTAACTTTGATGTGAGATACGAAGTTCTCGGACGCAGCAGAAGCTGGAAATAGTTTTAAATGAAATAACACGTATTAGCGTTGTTCCTGTGATGTATCTAAACGATCCTTACTTATCTAACATGTTATTTGACGTTTGGATGGACTCCAGTAAGTCTGATGTGAGATACAAAGTTTTTGGACGCAGCAGGAGCTGGAAATAGTTTTAAACGAAACAACACGCATTAGCGTTGTTCCTGTGATGTATCTAATCGATCCTTACTTAGCTACTATGTTATTTGACGTTTCGATGGACTCCAGTAACTCTAATGTGAGATACGAAATTTTCGCACGCAGCAGAAGCTGGAAATAGTTTTAAACGAAACAACACGCATTAGCGTTGTTCCTGTGATGTATCTAATCGATCCTTATTCATCTATCATGTTATTTGGCGTTTGGATGGACTCCAGTAACTCTGATGTGAGATACAAAGTTTTTGGACGCAGCAGGAGCTGGAAATAGTTTTAAACGAAACAACACGTATTAGCGTTATTCCTGTGCTGCATCTAATCGATCCTTACTCATATATCATGTTATTTGGCGTATCGATGGACTCCAGTAGCTCTGATGTGAGATACGACGTTTTCGGACGCAGCAGAAGCTGGAAATAGTTTTAAACGAAACAACACGTATTAGCGTTGTTCCTGTGATGTATCTAATCGATCCTTACTCATCTATCATGTTATTTGACGTTTGGATGAACTCCAGTAACTCTGATGAGAGACACAAAGATTTCGGACGCAGCAGAAGCTGGAAATAGTTTTGAACGAAGCAACACGTATTAGCGTTCTTTCTGTGATGTATCTAATCGATCCTTACTCATCTATCATGTTATTTGACGTTTGGATGGACTCCAGTAACCCTGACGTGAGATACGAAGTTCTCGGACGCAGCAGAAGGTGGAAATAGTTTTAAACGAAACAACACGTATTAGCGTTGTTCCTGTGATGTATCTAATCGATCCTTACTCATCTATCATGTTATTTGACGTTTGGATGGACTCCAGTAGCTCTGATGTGAGATACGACGTTTTCTGAGGCAGCAGAAGCTGGAAATAGTTTTAAACGAAACAACACGCATTAGCGTTGTTCCTGTGATGTATCTAATCGAACCTTACTCATCTATCATGTTATTTGACGTTTCGATGGACTCCAGTAATTCTAATGTGAGAAACGAAATTTTCGGACGCAGCAGAAGCTGGAAATAGTTTTAAACGAAACAACACGCATTAGCGTTGCTCCTGTGATGTATCTAATCGATCCTTACTTATCTATCATGTTATTTGACGTTTGGATGGACTCCAGTAACTCTAATGTGAGATACGAAATTTTCGGACGCAGCAGAAGCTGGAAATAGTTTTAAACGAAACAACACGCATTAGCGTTGTTCCTGTGATGTATCTAATCGATCCTTACTCATCTATCATGTTATTTGGCGTTTCGATGGACTCCAGTAACTTAGATGTGAGATACGAAGTTCTCGGACGCAGCTGAAGCTATAAATAGTTTTAAACGAAACAACACGCATTAGCGTTGTTCCTGTGTAGTATCTAATCGATCCTTACTTATCTATCATGTTATTTGACGTTTGGATGGACTCCAGTAACCCTGACGTGAGATACGAAGTACTCGGACGCAGCAGAACCTGGAAATAGTTTTAAACGAAACAACACGCATTAGCGTTGTTCCTGTGATGTATCTAATCGATCCTTACTCATCTATCATGTTATTTGGCGTTTCGATGGACTCCAGTAACTTAGATGTGAGATACGAAGTTCTCGGACGCAGCTGAAGCTAGAAGGACGCAGCTGAAGCTAGAAGGACGCAGCTGAAGCTAGAAATAGTTTTAAATGAAACAACACGTATTAGCGTTGTTCCTGTGCTGTATCTAATCGATCCTTACTCATCTATCATGTTATTTGACGTTTAGATGGACTCCAGTAACCCTGACGTGAGATACGAAGTTCTCGGACGCAGCAGAAGCTGGAAATAGTTTTAAATGAAATAACACGTATTAGCGTTGTTCCTGTGATGTATCTAAACGATCCTTACTTATCTAACATGTTATTTGACGTTTGGATGGACTCCAGTAAGTCTGATGTGAGATACAAAGTTTTTGGACGCAGCAGGAACTGGAAATAGTTTTAAACGAAACAACACGCATTAGCGTTGTTCCTGTGATGTATCTAATCGATCCTTACTTAGCTACTATGTTATTTGACGTTTCGATGGACTCCAGTAACTCTAATGTGAGATACGAAATTTTCGCACGCAGCAGAAGCTGGAAATAGTTTTAAACGAAACAACACGCATTAGCGTTGTTCCTGTGATGTATCTAATCGATCCTTATTCATCTATCATGTTATTTGGCGTTTGGATGGACTCCAGTAACTCTGATGTGAGATACAAAGTTTTTGGACGCAGCAGGAGCTGGAAATAGTTTTAAACGAAACAACACGTATTAGCGTTATTCCTGTGCTGCATCTAATCGATCCTTACTCATATATCATGTTATTTGGCGTATCGATGGACTCCAGTAGCTCTGATGTGAGATACGACGTTTTCGGACGCAGCAGAAGCTGGAAATAGTTTTAAACGAAACAACACGTATTAGCGTTGTTCCTGTGATGTATCTAATCGATCCTTACTCATCTATCATGTTATTTGACGTTTGGATGGACTCCAGTAACTCTGATGAGAGACACAAAGATTTCGGACGCAGCAGAAGCTGGAAATAGTTTTGAACGAAGCAACACGTATTAGCGTTGTTTCTGTGATGTATCTAATCGATCCTTACTCATCTATCATGTTATTTGACGTTTGGATGGACTCCAGTTACCCTGACGTGAGATACGAAGTTCTCGGACGCAGCAGAAGCTGGAAATAGTTTTAAACGAAACAACACGTATTAGCGTTGTTCCTGTGATGTATCTAATCGATCCTTACTCATCTATCATGTTATTTGACGTTTGGATGGACTCCAGTAACTCTGATGTGAGATACAAAGTTTTTGGACGCAGCAGAACCTGGAAATAGTTTTAAACGAAACAACACGCATTAGCGTTGTTCCTGTGTTGTATCTAATCGATCCTTACTCATCTATCATGTTATTTGGCGTTTCGATGGACTCCAGTAGCTCTGATGTGAGATACGACGTTTTCGGACGCAGCAGAAGCTGGAAATAGTTTTAAACGAAACAACACGCATTAGCGTTGTTCCTGTGTTGTATCTAATCGATCCTTACTCATCTATCATGTTATTTGGCGTTTCGATGGACTCCAGTAACTTAGATGTGAGATACGAAGTTCTCGGACGCAGCTGAAGCTAGAAGGACGCAGCTGAAGCTAGAAATAGTTTTAAATGAAACAACACGTATTAGCGTTGTTCCTGTGCTGTATCTAATCGATCCTTACTCATCTATCATGTTATTTGACGTTTAGATGGACTCCAGTAACCCTGACGTGAGATACGAAGTTCTCGGACGCAGCAGAAGCTGGAAAGAGTTTTAAACGAAACAACACATATTAGCGTTGTTCCTGTGATGTATCTAATCGATCCTTACTCATCTATCATGTTATTTGACGTTTGGATGGACTCCAGTAACTCTGATGTGAGATACAAAGTTTTTGGACGCAGCAGAAGCTGGAAATAGTTTTGAACTAAACAACACGTATTAGCGCTGTTCCTGTGATGTATCTAATCGATCCTTACTTAGCTACTATGTTATTTGACGTTTCGATGGACTCCAGTAACTTTGATGTGAGATACGAAGTTCTCGGACGCAGCAGAAGCTGGAAATAGTTTTAAATGAAATAACACGTATTAGCGTTGTTCCTGTGATGTATCTAAACGATCCTTACTTATCTAACATGTTATTTGACGTTTGGATGGACTCCAGTAAGTCTGATGTGAGATACAAAGTTTTTGGACGCAGCAGGAGCTGGAAATAGTTTTAAACGAAACAACACGCATTAGCGTTGTTCCTGTGATGTATCTAATCGATCCTTACTTAGCTACTATGTTATTTGACGTTTCGATGGACTCCAGTAACTCTAATGTGAGATACGAAATTTTCGCACGCAGCAGAAGCTGGAAATAGTTTTAAACGAAACAACACGCATTAGCGTTGTTCCTGTGATGTATCTAATCGATCCTTATTCATCTATCATGTTATTTGGCGTTTGGATGGACTCCAGTAACTCTGATGTGAGATACAAAGTTTTTGGACGCAGCAGGAGCTGGAAATAGTTTTAAACGAAACAACACGTATTAGCGTTATTCCTGTGCTGCATCTAATCGATCCTTACTCATATATCATGTTATTTGGCGTATCGATGGACTCCAGTAGCTCTGATGTGAGATACGACGTTTTCGGACGCAGCAGAAGCTGGAAATAGTTTTAAACGAAACAACACGTATTAGCGTTGTTCCTGTGATGTATCTAATCGATCCTTACTCATCTATCATGTTATTTGACGTTTGGATGAACTCCAGTAACTCTGATGAGAGACACAAAGATTTCGGACGCAGCAGAAGCTGGAAATAGTTTTGAACGAAGCAACACGTATTAGCGTTGTTTCTGTGATGTATCTAATCGATCCTTACTCATCTATCATGTTATTTGACGTTTGGATGGACTCCAGTAACCCTGACGTGAGATACGAAGTTCTCGGACGCTGCAGAAGGTGGAAATAGTTTTAAACGAAACAACACGTATTAGCGTTGTTCCTGTGATGTATCTAATCGATCCTTACTCATCTATCATGTTATTTGACGTTTGGATGGACTCCAGTAGCTCTGATGTGAGATACGACGTTTTCTGAGGCAGCAGAAGCTGGAAATAGTTTTAAACGAAACAACACGCATTAGCGTTGTTCCTGTGATGTATCTAATCGATCCTTACTTATCTATCATGTTATTTGACGTTTGGATGGACTCCAGTAACTCTGATGTGAGATACGACGTTTTCGGACGCAGCAGAAGCTGGAAATAGTTTTAAACGAAACAACACGCATTAGCGTTGCTCCTGTGATGTATCTAATCGATCCTTACTTATCTATCATGTTATTTGACGTTTGGATGGACTCCAGTAACTCTAATGTGAGATACGAAATTTTCGGACGCAGCAGAAGCTGGAAATAGTTTTAAACGAAACAACACGCATTAGCGTTGTTCCTGTGATGTATCTAATCGATCCTTACTCATCTATCATGTTATTTGGCGTTTCGATGGACTCCAGTAACTTAGATGTGAGATACGAAGTTCTCGGACGCAGCTGAAGCTAGAAATAGTTTTAAACGAAACAACACGCATTAGCGTTGTTCCTGTGTAGTATCTAATCGATCCTTACTTATCTATCATGTTATTTGACGTTTGGATGGACTCCAGTAACCCTGACGTGAGATACGAAGTACTCGGACGCAGCAGAACCTGGAAATAGTTTTAAACGAAACAACACGCATTAGCGTTGTTCCTGTGATGTATCTAATCGATCCTTACTCATCTATCATGTTATTTGGCGTTTCGATGGACTCCAGTAACTTAGATGTGAGATACGAAGTTCTCGGACGCAGCTGAAGCTAGAAGGACGCAGCTGAAGCTAGAAGGACGCAGCTGAAGCTAGAAATAGTTTTAAATGAAACAACACGTATTAGCGTTGTTCCTGTGCTGTATCTAATCGATCCTTACTCATCTATCATGTTATTTGACGTTTAGATGGACTCCAGTAACCCTGACGTGAGATACGAAGTTCTCGGACGCAGCAGAAGCTGGAAATAGTTTTAAATGAAATAACACGTATTAGCGTTGTTCCTGTGATGTATCTAAACGATCCTTACTTATCTAACATGTTATTTGACGTTTGGATGGACTCCATTAAGTCTGATGTGAGATACAAAGTTTTTGGACGCAGCAGGAACTGGAAATAGTTTTAAACGAAACAACACGCATTAGCGTTGTTCCTGTGATGTATCTAATCGATCCTTACTTAGCTACTATGTTATTTGACGTTTCGATGGACTCCAGTAACTCTAATGTGAGATACGAAATTTTCGCACGCAGCAGAAGCTGGAAATAGTTTTAAACGAAACAACACGCATTAGCGTTGTTCCTGTGATGTATCTAATCGATCCTTATTCATCTATCATGTTATTTGGCGTTTGGATGGACTCCAGTAACTCTGATGTGAGATACAAAGTTTTTGGACGCAGCAGGAGCTGGAAATAGTTTTAAACGAAACAACACGTATTAGCGTTATTCCTGTGCTGCATCTAATCGATCCTTACTCATATATCATGTTATTTGGCGTATCGATGGACTCCAGTAGCTCTGATGTGAGATACGACGTTTTCGGACGCAGCAGAAGCTGGAAATAGTTTTAAACGAAACAACACGTATTAGCGTTGTTCCTGTGATGTATCTAATCGATCCTTACTCATCTATCATGTTATTTGACGTTTGGATGGACTCCAGTAACTCTGATGAGAGACACAAAGATTTCGGACGCAGCAGAAGCTGGAAATAGTTTTGAACGAAGCAACACGTATTAGCGTTGTTTCTGTGATGTATCTAATCGATCCTTACTCATCTATCATGTTATTTGACGTTTGGATGGACTCCAGTAACCCTGACGTGAGATACGAAGTTCTCGGACGCAGCAGAAGCTGGAAATAGTTTTAAACGAAACAACACGTATTAGCGTTGTTCCTGTGATGTATCTAATCGATCCTTACTCATCTATCATGTTATTTGACGTTTGGATGGACTCCAGTAACTCTGATGTGAGATACAAAGTTTTTGGACGCAGCAGAACCTGGAAATAGTTTTAAACGAAACAACACGCATTAGCGTTGTTCCTGTGTTGTATCTAATCGATCCTTACTCATCTATCATGTTATTTGGCGTTTCGATGGACTCCAGTAGCTCTGATGTGAGATACGACGTTTTCGGACGCAGCAGAAGCTGGAAATAGTTTTAAACGAAACAACACGTATTAGCGTTGTTCCTGTGATGTATCTAATCGATCCTTACTCATCTATCATGTTATTTGACGTTTGGATGGACTCCAGTAACTCTGATGAGAGACACAAAGATTTCGGACGCAGCAGAAGCTGGAAATAGTTTTGAACGAAGCAACACGTATTAGCGTTGTTTCTGTGATGTATCTAATCGATCCTTACTCATCTATCATGTTATTTGACGTTTGGATGGACTCCAGTAACCCTGACGTGAGATACGAAGTTCTCGGACGCAGCAGAAGCTGGAAATAGTTTTAAACGAAACAACACGTATTAGCGTTGTTCCTGTGATGTATCTAATCGATCCTTACTCATCTATCATGTTATTTGACGTTTGGATGGACTCCAGTAACTCTGATGTGAGATACAAAGTTTTTGGACGCAGCAGAACCTGGAAATAGTTTTAAACGAAACAACACGCATTAGCGTTGTTCCTGTGATGTATCTAATCGATCCTTACTCATCTATCATGTTATTTGGCGTTTCGATGGACTCCAGTAGCTCTGATGTGAGATACGACGTTTTTGGACGCAGCAGAAGCTGGAAATAGTTTTAAACGAAACAACACGTATTAGCGTTGTTCCTGTGATGTATCTAATCGATCCTTACTCATCTATCATGTTATTTGACGTTTGGATGGACTCCAGTAACTCTGAAGAGAGACACAAAGATTTCGGACGCAGCAGAAGCTGGAAATAGTTTTTAACGAAGCAACACGTATTAGCGTTATTCCTGTGCTGCATCTAATCGATCCTTACTCATATATCATGTTATTTGGCGTATCGATGGACTCCAGTAGCTCTGATGTGAGATACGTTTTCGGACGCAGCAGAAGCTGGAAATAGTTTTGAACGAAACAACACGCGTTAGCGTTGTTCCTGTGATGTATCTAATCGATCCTTACTCATCTATCATGTTATTTGGCGTTTCGATGGACTCCAGTAGCTCTGATGTGAGATACGACGTTTTCGGACGCAGCAGAAGCTGGAAATAGTTTTAAACGAAACAACACGTATTAGCGTTGTTCCTGTGATGTATCTAATCGATCCTTACTCATCTATCATGTTATTTGACGTTTGGATGGACTCCAGTAACTCTGATGAGAGACACAAAGATTTCGGACGCAGCAGAAGCTGGAAATAGTTTTGAACGAAGCAACACGTATTAGCGTTGTTTCTGTGATGTATCTAATCGATCCTTACTCATCTATCATGTTATTTGACGTTTGGATGGACTCCAGTAACCCTGACGTGAGATACGAAGTTCTCGGACGCAGCAGAAGCTGGAAATAGTTTTGAACGAAACAACACGTATTAGCGTTGTTCCTGTGATGTATCTAATCGATCCTTACTCATCTATCATGTTATTTGACGTTTGGATGGACTCCAGTAACTCTGATGAGAGACACAAAGGTTTCGGACGCAGCAGAAACTGGAAATAGTTTTAAACGAAACAACACGCATTAGCGTTGTTCCTGTGATGTATCTAATCGATCCTTACTTATCTATCATGTTATTTGACGTTTGGATGGACTCCAGTAACCCTGACGTGAGATACGAAGTTCTCGGACGCAGCAGAAGCTGGAAATAGTTTTAAACGAAACAACACGTATTAGCGTTGTTCCTGTGATGTATCTAATCGATCCTTACTCATCTATCATGTTATTTGACGTTTGGATGGACTCCAGTAACTCTGATCTGAGATACAAAGTTTTTGGACGCAGCAGAACCTGGAAATAGTTTTAAACGAAACAACACGCATTAACGTTGTTCCTGTGATGTATCTAATCGATCCTTACTCATCCATCATGTTATTTGGCGTTTCGATGGACTCCAGTAACTTAGATGTGAGATACGCAGTTCTCGGACGCAGCTGAAGCTAGAAATAGTTTTAAACGAAACAACACGCATTAGCGTTGTTCCTGTGATGTATCTAATCTATCCTTACTCATCTATCATGTTATTTGGCGTTTCGATGGACTCCAGTAACCCTGACGTGAGATACGAAGTACTCGGACGCAGCAGAACCTGGAAATAGTTTTAAACGAAACAACACGCATTAGCGTTGTTCCTGTGATGTATCTAATCGATCCTTACTCATCTATCATGTTATTTGGCGTTTCGATGGACTCCAGTAACTTAGATGTGAGATACGAAGTTCTCGGACGCAGCTGAAGCTAGAAGGACGCAGCTGAAGCTAGAAATAGTTTTAAATGAAACAACACGTATTAGCGTTGTTCCTGTGCTGTATCTAATCGATCCTTACTCATCTATCATGTTATTTGACGTTTAGATGGACTCCAGTAACCCTGACGTGAGATACGAAGTTCTCGGACGCAGCAGAAGCTGGAAAGAGTTTTAAACGAAACAACACATATTAGCGTTGTTCCTGTGATGTATCTAATCGATCCTTACTCATCTATCATGTTATTTGACGTTTGGATGGACTCCAGTAACTCTGATGTGAGATACAAAGTTTTTGGACGCAGCAGAAGCTGGAAATAGTTTTGAACTAAACAACACGTATTAGCGCTGTTCCTGTGATGTATCTAATCGATCCTTACTTAGCTACTATGTTATTTGACGTTTCGATGGACTCCAGTAACTTTGATGTGAGATACGAAGTTCTCGGACGCAGCAGAAGCTGGAAATAGTTTTAAATGAAATAACACGTATTAGCGTTGTTCCTGTGATGTATCTAAACGATCCTTACTTATCTAACATGTTATTTGACGTTTGGATGGACTCCAGTAAGTCTGATGTGAGATACAAAGTTTTTGGACGCAGCAGGAGCTGGAAATAGTTTTAAACGAAACAACACGCATTAGCGTTGTTCCTGTGATGTATCTAATCGATCCTTACTTAGCTACTATGTTATTTGACGTTTCGATGGACTCCAGTAACTCTAATGTGAGATACGAAATTTTCGCACACAGCAGAAGCTGGAAATAGTTTTAAACGAAACAACACGCATTAGCGTTGTTCCTGTGATGTATCTAATCGATCCTTATTCATCTATCATGTTATTTGGCGTTTGGATGGACTCCAGTAACTCTGATGTGAGATACAAAGTTTTTGGACGCAGCAGGAGCTGGAAATAGTTTTAAACGAAACAACACGTATTAGCGTTATTCCTGTGCTGCATCTAATCGATCCTTACTCATATATCATGTTATTTGGCGTATCGATGGACTCCAGTAGCTCTGATGTGAGATACGACGTTTTCGGACGCAGCAGAAGCTGGAAATAGTTTTAAACGAAACAACACGTATTAGCGTTGTTCCTGTGATGTATCTAATCGATCCTTACTCATCTATCATGTTATTTGACGTTTGGATGGACTCCAGTAACTCTGATGAGAGACACAAAGATTTCGGACGCAGCAGAAGCTGGAAATAGTTTTGAACGAAGCAACACGTTTTAGCGTTGTTTCTGTGATGTATCTAATCGATCCTTACTCATCTATCATGTTATTTGACGTTTGGATGGACTCCAGTAACCCTGACGTGAGATACGAAGTTCTCGGACGCAGCAGAAGCTGGAAATAGTTTTAAACGAAACAACACGTATTAGCGTTGTTCCTGTGATGTATCTAATCGATCCTTACTCATCTATCATGTTATTTGACGTTTGGATGGACTCCAGTAACTCTGATGTGAGATACAAAGTTCTTGGACGCAGCAGAACCTGGAAATAGTTTTAAACGAAACAACACGCATTAGCGTTGTTCCTGTGATGTATCTAATCGATCCTTACTCATCTATCATGTTATTTTTTCGTTTCGATGGACTCCAGTAGCTCTGATGTGAGATACGACGTTTTCGGACGCAGCAGAAGCTGGAAATAGTTTTAAACGAAACAACACGTATTAGCGTTGTTCCTGTGATGTATCTAATCGATCCTTACTCATCTATCATGTTATTTGACGTTTGGATGGACTCCAGTAACTCTGATGAGAGACACAAAGATTTCGGACGCAGCAGAAGCTGGAAATAGTTTTAAACGAAACAACACGTATTAGCGTTGTTTCTGTGATGTATCTAATCGATCCTTACTCATCTATCATGTTATTTGACGTTTGGATGGAATCCAGTAACCCTGACGTGAGATACGAAGCTCTCGGACGCAGCAGAAGCTGGAAATAGTTTTAAACGAAACAACACGTATTAGCGTTGTTCCTGTGATGTATCTAATCGATCCTTACTCATCTATCATGTTATTTGACGTTTGGATGGACTCCAGTAACTCTGATGAGAGACACAAAGATTTCGGACGCAGCAGAAGCTGGAAATAGTTTTGAACGAAGCAACACGTATTAACGTTGTTTCTGTGATGTATCTAATCGATCCTTACACATCTATCATGTTATTTGACGTTTGGATGGACTCCAGTAACCCTGACGTGAGATACGAAGTTCTCGGACGCAGCAGAAGCTGGAAATAGTTTTAAACGAAACAACACGTATTAGCGTTGTTCCTGTGATGTATCTAATCGATCCTAACTCATCTATCATGTTATTTGACGTTTGGATGGACTCCAGTAACTCTGATGTGAGATACAAAGTTTTTGGACGCAGCAGAACCTGGAAATAGTTTTAAACGAAACAACACGCATTAGCGTTGTTCCTGTGATGTATCTAATCGATCCTTACTCATCTATCATGTTATTTGGCGTTTCGATGGACTCCAGTAGCTCTGATGTGAGATACGACGTTTTCGGACGCAGCAGAAGCTGGAAATAGTTTTAAACGAAACAACACGTATTAGCGTTGTTCCTGTGATGTATCTAATCGATCCTTACTCATCTGTCATGTTATTTGACGTTTGGATGGACTCCAGTAACTCTGAAGAGAGACACAAAGATTTCGGACGCAGCAGAAGCTGGAAATAGTTTTGAACGAAGCAACACGTATTAGCGTTATTCCTGTGCTGCATCTAATCGATCCTTACTCATATATCATGTTATTTGGCGTATCGATGGACTCCAGTAACTCTAATGTGAGATACGAAATTTTCGGACGCAGCAGAAGCTGGAAATAGTTTTAAACGAAACAACACGCATTAGCGTTGTTCCTGTGATGTATCTAATCGATCCTTACTTATCTATCATGTTATTTGACGTTTGGATGGACTCCAGCAACCCTGACGTGAGCTACGAAGTTCTCGGACGCAGCAGAAGCTGGAAATAGTTTTAAACGAAACAACACGCATTAGCGTTGTTCCTGTGATGTATCTAATCGATCCTTACTTATCTATCATGTTATTTGACGTTTGGATGGACTCCAGTAACTCTGATGTGAGATACAGAGTTTTTGGACGCAGCAGAAGCTGGAAATAGTTTTGAATGAAACAACACGTATTAGCGTTGTTCCTTTGATGTATCTAATCGATAATTACTTAGCTACTATGTTATTTGACGTTTCGATGGACTCCAGTAACTCTAATGTGAGATACGAAATTTTCGGACGCAGCAGAAGCTGGAAATAGTTTTAAACGAAACAACACGCATTAGCGTTGTTCCTGTGATGTATCTAATCGATCCATACTCATCTATCATGTTATTTGGCGTTTCGATGGACTCCAGTAACTTTGAAGTGAGATACGAAGTTCTCGGACGCAGCAGAAGCTGGAAATAGTTTTAAACGAAACAACACGCATTAGCGTTGTTCCTGTGATGTATCTAATCGATCCTTACTTAGCTACTATGTTATTTGACATTTCGATGGACTCCAGTAACTCTAATGTGATATACGAAATTTTCGGACGCAGCAGCAGCTGGAAATAGTTTTAAACGAAACAACACATCTTAGCGTTGTTCCTGTGATGTATCTAATCGATCCTTACTCATCTATCATGTTATTTGACGTTTGGACGGACTTCAGTAACCCTGATGTGAGATACAAAGTTATCGGACGCAGCAGAAGCTGGAAATAGTTTTGAACGAAACAACACGTATTAGCGTTGTTCCTGTGCTGTATCTAATCGATCCATACTTATCTATCATGTTATTTGACGTTTCGATGGACTCCAGTAACTCTGATTTGAGATACGACGTATTCGGACGCAGCAGAAGCTGGAAATAGTTTTAAACGAAACAACACATATTAGCGTTGTTCCTGTGATGTATCTAATCGATCCTTACTCATCTATCATGTTATTTGACGTTTGGATGGACTCCAGTTACTCTGATGAGAGACACAAAGATTTCGGACGCAGCAGAAGCTGGAAATAATTTTGAACGAAACAACACTTATTAGCGTTGTTCCTGTGATGTATCTAATCGATCCTTACTCATCTATCATGTTATTTGACGTTTCGATGGACTCCAGTAACTCTAATGTGAGATACGAAATTTTCGGACGCAGCAGGAGCTGGAAATAGTTTTAAACGAAACAACACGTATTGGCGTTGTTCCTGTGCTGTATCTAATCGATCCTTACTCATATATCATGTTATTTGACGTTTGGATGGACTCCAGTAACCCTGACGTGAGATACGAAGTTCTCGGACGCAGCAGAACCTGGAAATAGTTTTAAACGAAACAACAAGCATTAGCGTTGTTCCTGTGATGTATCTAATCGATCCTTACTCATCTATCATGTTATTTGGCGTTTCGATGGACTCCAGTAACTTTGATGTGAGATACGAAGTTCTCGGACGCAGCTGAAGGTGGAAATAGTTTTAAATGAAACAACACGTATTAGCGTTGTTCCTGTGATGTATCTAAACGATCCTTACTTATCTAACATGTTATTTGACGTTTGGATGGACTCCAGTAACCCTGACGTGAGATACGAAGTTCTCGGAAGCAGCAGAAGCTGGAAATAGTTTTAATCGAAACAACACGTATTAGCTTTGTTCCTGTGATGTATCTAATCGATCCTTACTCATCTATCATGTTATTTGACGTTTGGATGGACTCCAGTAACTCTGATGTGAGATACAAAGTTTTTGGACGCAGCAGAAGCTGGAAAATGTTTTGAACGAAACAACACGTATTAGCGTTGTTCCTGTGATGTATTTAATCGATCCTTACTTAGCTACTATGTTATTTGACGTTTCGATGGACTCCAGTAACTCTAATGTGAGATACGAAATTTTCGGACGCAGCAGAAGCTGGAAATAGTTTTAAACGAAACAACACGCATTAGCGTTGTTCCTGTGATGTATCTAATCGATCCTTACTCATCTATCATGTTATTTGGCGTTTCGATGGACTCCAGTAACTTTGATGTGAGATACGAAGTTCTCGGACGCAGCTGAAGCTGGAAATAGTTTTAAACGAAACAACACGCATTAGCGTTGTTCCTGTGATGTATCTAATCGATCCTTACTTATCTATCATGTTATTTGACGTTTGGATGGACTCCAGTAACCCTGACGTGAGGTACGAAGTTCTCGGACGCAGCAGAAGCTGGAAATAGTTTTAAACGAAACAACACGCATTAGCGTTGTTCCTGTGATGTATCTAATCGATCCTTACTCATCTATCATGTTATTTGGCGTTTCGATGGACTCCAGTAACTTTGATGTGAGATACGAAGTTCTCGGACGCAGCTGAAGCTGGAAATAGTTTTAAACGAAACAACACGCATTAGCGTTGTTCCTGTGATGTATCTAATCGATCCTTACTCATCTATCATGTTATTTGACGTTTCGATGGACTCCAGTAACTCTAATGTGAGAAACGAAATTTTCGGACGCAGCAGAAGCTGGAAATAGTTTTAAACGAAACAACACGCATTAGCGTTGTTCCTGTGATGTATCTAATCGATCCTAACTCATCTATCATGTTATTTGGCGTTTCGATGGACTCCAGTAACTTAGATGTGAGATACGAAGTTCTCGGACGCAGCTGAAGCTAGAAATAGTTTTAAACGAAACAACACGCATTAGCGTTGTTCCTGTGTAGTATCTAATCGATCCTTACTTATCTATCATGTTATTTGACGTTTGGATGGACTCCAGTAACCCTGACGTGAGACACGAAGTTCTCGGACGCAGCAGAAGCTGGAAATAGTTTTAAACGAAACAACACGTATTAGCGTTGTTCCTGTGATGTATCTAATCGATCTTTACTCATCTGTCATGTTATTTGACGTTTGGATGGACTCCAGTAACTCTGATGTGAGATACAAAGTTTTTGGACGCAGCAGAAGCTGAAAATAGTTTTGAACGAAACAATACGTATTAGCGTTGTTCCTGTGATGTATCTAATCGATCCTTACTCATCTATCATGTTATTTGGCGTTTCGATGGACTCCAGTAACTTTGATGTGAGATACGAAGTTCTCGGACGCAACTGAAGCTAGAAATAGTTTTAAACGAAACAACACGCATTAGCGTTGTTCCTGTGCTGTATCTAATCGATCCTTACTCATATATCATGTTATTTGGCGTTTCGATGGACTCCAGTAGCTCTGATGTGAGATACGAAGTTTTCGGACGCAGCAGAATCTGGAAATAGTTTTAAACGAAACAACACGTATTAGCGTTGTTCCTGTGATGTATCTAATCGATCCTTACTCATCTATCATGTTATTTGACGTTTCGATGGACTCCAGTAACTCTAATGTGAGATACGAAATTTTCGGACGCAGCAGAAGCTGGAAATAGTTTAAAACGAAACAACACGCATTAGCGTTGTTCCTGTGATGTATCTAATCGATCCTTACTTATCTATCATGTTATTTGACGTTTGGATGGACTCCAGTAACCCTGACGTGAGATACGAAGTTCTCGGACGCAGCAGAAGCTGGAAATAGTTTTAAACGAAACAACACGTATTAGCGTTGTTCCTGTGATGTATCTAATCGATCCTTACTCATCTATCATGTTATTTGACGTTTGGATGGACTCCAGTATCTCTGATGTGAGATACAAAGTTTTTGGACGCAGCAGAAGCTGGAAATAGTTTTGAACGAAACAACACGTATTAGCGTTGTTCCTGTGCTGTATCTAATCGATCCTTACTCATATATCATGTTATTTGGCGTTTCGATGGACTCCAGTAGCTCTGATGTGAGATACGACGTTTTCGGACGCAGCAGAAGCTGGAAATAGTTTTAAACGAAACAACACGCATTAGCGTTGTTCCTGTGATGTATCTAATCGATCCTTACTTAGCTACTATGTTATTTGACGTTTCGATGGACTCCAGTAACTCTAATGTGAGATACGAAATTTTCGGACGCAGCAGAAGCTGGAAATAGTTTTAAACGAAACAGCACGCATTAGCGTTATCCTGTGATGTATCTAATCGATCCTTACTCATCTATCATGTTATTTGGCGTTTCGATGGACTACAGTAACTTTGATGTGAGATACGAAGTTCTCGGACGCAGCTGAAGCTGGAAATAGTTTTAAATGAAACAACACGTATTAGCGTTGTTCCTGTGATGTATCTAAACGATCCTTACTTATCTAACATGTTATTTGACGTTTGGATGGACTCCAGTAAGTCTGATGTGAGATACAAAGTTTTTGGACGCAGCAGGAGCTGGAAATAGTTTTAAACGAAACAACACGCATTAGCGTTGTTCCTGTGATGTATCTAATCGATCCTTACTCATCTATCATGTTATTTGGCGTTTCGATGGATTCCAGTAACTTTGATGTGAGATACGAAGTTCTCGGACGCAGCTGAAGCTGGAAATAGTTTTAAATGAAACAACACGTATTAGCGTTGTTCCTGTGATGTATCTAAACGATCTTTACTTATCTAACATGTTACTTGACGTTTGGATGGACTCCAGTAAGTCTGATGTGAGATACAAAGTTTTTGGACGCAGCAGGAGCTGGAAATAGTTTTAAACGAAACAACACGCATTAGCGTTGTTCCTGTGATGTATCTAATCGATCCTTACTTAGCTACTATATTATTTGACGTTTCGATGGACTCCAGTAACTCTAATGTGAGATACGAAATTCTCGGACGCAGCAGAAGCTGGAAATAGTTTTAAACGAAACAACACGCATTAGCGTTGTTCCTGTGATGTATCTAATCGATCCTTACTCATATATCATGTTATTTGGCGTTTCGATGGACTCCAGTAACTTTGATGTGAGATACGAAGTTCTCGGACGCAGCTGAAGCTGGAAATAGTTTTAAGTGAAACAACACGTATTAGCGTTGTTCCTGTGATGTATCTAAACGATCCTTACTTATCTAACATGTTATTTGACGTTTGGATGGACTCCAGTAAGTCTGATGTGAGATACAAAGTTTTTGGACGCAGCAGTAGCTGGAAATAGTTTTAAACGAAACAACACGCATTAGCGTTGTTCCTGTGATGTATCTAATCGATCCTTACTTAGCTACTATGTTATTTGACGTTTCGATGGACTCCAGTAACTCTAATGTGAGATACGAAATTTTCGGACGCAGCAGAAGCTGGAAATAGTTTTAAACGAAACAACACGCATTAGCGTTGTTTCTGTGATGTATCTAATCGATCCTTATTCATCTATCATGTTATTTGGCGTTTCGATGGACTCCAGTAACCCTGACGTGAGATACGAAGTTCTCGGACGCAGCAGAAACGGGAAATAGTTTTAAACGAAACAACACGCATTAGCGTTGTTCCTGTGATGTATCTGATCGATCCTTACTTATCTATCATGTTATTTGACGTTTGGATGGACTCCAGTAACCCTGACGTGAGATACGAAGTTCTCGGACGCAGCAGAAGCTGGAAATAGTTTTAAACGAAACAACACGTATTAGCGTTGTTCCTGTGATGTGTCTAATCGATCTTTACTCATCTATCATGTTATTTGACGTTTGGATGGACTCCAGTAACTCTGATGTGAGATACAAAGTTTTTGGACGCAGCAGAAGCTGGAAATAGTTTTGAACGAAACAACACCTATTAGCGTTGTTCCTGTGATGTATCTAATCGATCCTTACTCATCCATCATGTTATTTGGCGTTTCGATGGACTCCAGTAACTTTGATGTGAGATACGAAGTTCTCGGACGCAGCTGAAGCTAGAAATAGTTTTAAACGAAACAACACGCATTAGCGTTGTTCCTGTGATGTATCTAATCGATCCTTACTCATCTATCATGTTATTTGACGTTTGGATGGACTCCAGTAACTCTGATGTGAGATACAAAGTTTTTGGACGCAGCAGAACCTGGAAATAGTTTCAAACGAAACAACACGTATTAGCGTTGTTCCTGTGATGTATCTAATCGATCCTTACTCATCTATCATGTTATTTGGCGTTTCGATGGACTCCAGTAGCTCTGATGTGAGATACAAAGTTTTTGGACGCAGCAGAACCTGGAAATAGTTTTAAACGAAACAACACGCATTAGCGTTGTTCCTGTGATGTATCTAATCGATCCTTACTTATCTATCATGTTATTTGACGTTTGGATGGACTCCAGTAACCCTGACGTGGGATACGAAGTTCTCGGACGCAGCAGAAGCTGGAAATAGTTTTAAACGAAACAACACGCATTAGCGTTGTTCCTGTGATGTATCTAATCGATCCTTACTCATCTATCATGTTATTTGGCGTTTCGATGGACTCCAGTAGCTCTGATGTGAGATACGACGTTTTCTGAGGCAGCAGAAGCTGGAAATAGTTTTAAACGAAACAACACATATTAGCGTTGTTCCTGTGATGTATCTAATCGATCCTTACTCATCTATCATGTTATTTAGCGTTTCGATGGACTCCAGTAACTTTGATGTGAGATACGAAGTTCTCGGACGCAGCTGAAGCTAGAAATAGTTTTAAACGAAACAACACGCATTAGCGTTGTTACTGTGATGTATCTAATCGATCCTTACTTATCTATCATGTTATTTGACGTTTGGATGGACTCCAGTAAGTCTGATGTGAGATACAAAGTTTATGGACGCAGCAGGAGCTGAAAATAGTTTTAAACGAAACAACACGCATTAGCGTTGTTCCTGTGTAGTATCTAATCGATCCTTACTTATCTATCATGTTATTTGACGTTTGGATGGACTCCAGTAACCCTGACGTGAGATACGAAGTTCTCGGACGCAGCAGAATCTGGAAATAGTTTTAAACGAAACAACACGTATTAGCGTTGTTCCTGTGATGTATCTAATCGATCTTTACTCATCTAACATGTTATTTGACGTTTGGATGGACTCCAGTAACTCTGATGAGAGACACAAAGATTTCGGACGCAGCAGAAGCTGGAAATAGTTTTGAACGAAACAACACGTATTAGCGTTGTTTCTGTGATGTATCTAATCGATCCTTACTCATCTATCATGTTATTTGACGTTTCGATGGACTCCAGTAACTCTAATGTGAGATACGAAATTTTCGGACGCAGCAGAAGCTGGAAATAGTTTTAAACGAAACAACACGCATTAGCGTTGTTCCTGTGATGTATCTAATCGATCCTTACTCATCTATCATGTTATTTGACGTTTGGATGGACTCCAGTAACTCTGATGTGAGATACAAAGTTTTTGGACGCAGCAGAACCTGGAAATAGTTTCAAACGAAACAACACGTATTAGCGTTGTTCCTGTGATGTATCTAATCGATCCTTACTCATCTATCATGTTATTTGGCGTCTCGAAGGACTCCAGTAGCTCTGATGTGAGATACAAAGTTTTTGGACGCAGCAGAACCTGGAAATAGTTTTAAACGAAACAACACGCATTAGCGTTGTTCCTGTGATGTATCTAATCGATCCTTACTTATCTATCATGTTATTTGACGTTTGGATGGACTCCAGTAACCCTGACGTGGGATACGAAGTTCTCGGACGCAGCAGAAGCTGGAAATAGTTTTAAACGAAACAACACGCATTAGCGTTGTTCCTGTGATGTATCTAATCGATCCTTACTCATCTATCATGTTATTTGGCGTTTCGATGAACTCCAGTAGCTCTGATGTGAGATACGACGTTTTCTGAGGCAGCAGAAGCTGGAAATAGTTTTAAACGAAACAACACATATTAGCGTTGTTCCTGTGATGTATCTAATCGATCCTTACTCATCTATCATGTTATTTGACGTTTGGATGGACTCCAGTAACCCTGACGTGAGATACGAAGTTCTCGGACGCAGCAGAAGCTGGAAATAGTTTTAAACGAAACAACACGCATTAGCGTTGATCCTGTGATGTATCTAATCAATCCTTACTCATCTATCATGTTATTTGGCGTTTCGATGGACTCCAGTAGCTCTGATGTGAGATACGAAGTTCTCGGACGCAGCTGAAGCTGGAAATAGTTTTAAATGAAACAACACGTATTAGCGTTGTTCCTGTGATGTATCTAATCGATCCTTACTCATCTATCATGTTATTTGGCGTTTCGATGGACTCCAGTAACTTTGATGTGAGATACGAAGTTCTCGGACGCAGCTGAAGCTAGAAATAGTTTTAAACGAAACAACACGCATTAGCGTTGTTACTGTGATGTATCTAATCGATCCTTACTTATCTATCATGTTACTTGACGTTTGGATGGACTCCAGTAAGTCTGATGTGAGATACAAAGTTTATGGACGCAGCAGGAGCTGGAAATAGTTTTAAACGAAACAACACGCATTAGCGTTGTTCCTGTGATGTATCTAATCGATCCTTACTCATCTATCATGTTATTTGGCGTTTCGATGGACTCCAGTAGCTCTGATGTGAGATACGACGTTTTCTGAGGCAGCAGAAGCTGGAAATAGTTTTAAACGAAACAACACATATTAGCGTTGTTCCTGTGATGTATCTAATCGATCCTTACTCATCTATCATGTTATTTAGCGTTTCGATGGACTCCAGTAACTTTGATGTGAGATACGAAGTTCTCGGACGCAGCTGAAGCTAGAAATAGTTTTAAACGAAACAACACGCATTAGCGTTGTTACTGTGATGTATCTAATCGATCCTTACTTATCTATCATGTTATTTGACGTTTGGATGGACTCCAGTAAGTCTGATGTGAGATACAAAGTTTATGGACGCAGCAGGAGCTGGAAATAGTTTTAAACGAAACAACACGCATTAGCGTTGTTCCTGTGTAGTATCTAATCGATCCTTACTTATCTATCATGTTATTTGACGTTTGGATGGACTCCAGTAACCCTGACGTGAGATACGAAGTTCTCGGACGCAGCAGAATCTGGAAATAGTTTTAAACGAAACAACACGTATTAGCGTTGTTCCTGTGATGTATCTAATCGATCTTTACTCATCTATCATGTTATTTGACGTTTGGATGGACTCCAGTAACTCTGATGAGAGACACAAAGATTTCGGACGCAGCAGAAGCTGGAAATAGTTTTGAACGAAACAACACGTATTAGCGTTGTTTCTGTGATGTATCTAATCGATCCTTACTCATCTATCATGTTATTTGACGTTTCGATGGACTCCAGTAACTCTAATGTGAGATACGAAATTTTCGGACGCAGCAGAAGCTGGAAATAGTTTTAAACGAAACAACACGCATTAGCGTTGTTCCTGTGATGTATCTAATCGATCCTTACTCATCTATCATGTTATTTGACGTTTGGATGGACTCCAGTAACTCTGATGTGAGATACAAAGTTTTTGGACGCAGCAGAACCTGGAAATAGTTTCAAACGAAACAACACGTATTAGCGTTGTTCCTGTGATGTATCTAATCGATCCTTACTCATCTATCATGTTATTTGGCGTTTCGATGGACTCCAGTAGCTCTGATGTGAGATACAAAGTTTTTGGACGCAGCAGAACCTGGAAATAGTTTTAAACGAAACAACACGCATTAGCGTTGTTCCTGTGATGTATCTAATCGATCCTTACTTATCTATCATGTTATTTGACGTTTGGATGGACTCCAGTAACCCTGACGTGGGATACGAAGTTCTCGGACGCAGCAGAAGCTGGAAATAGTTTTAAACGAAACAACACGCATTAGCGTTGTTCCTGTGATGTATCTAATCGATCCTTACTCATCTATCATGTTATTTGGCGTTTCGATGAACTCCAGTAGCTCTGATGTGAGATACGACGTTTTCTGAGGCAGCAGAAGCTGGAAATAGTTTTAAACGAAACAACACATATTAGCGTTGTTCCTGTGATGTATCTAATCGATCCTTACTCATCTATCATGTTATTTGACGTTTGGATGGACTCCAGTAACCCTGACGTGAGATACGAAGTTCTCGGACGCAGCAGAAGCTGGAAATAGTTTTAAACGAAACAACACGCATTAGCGTTGATCCTGTGATGTATCTAATCAATCCTTACTCATCTATCATGTTATTTGGCGTTTCGATGGACTCCAGTAGCTCTGATGTGAGATACGAAGTTCTCGGACGCAGCTGAAGCTGGAAATAGTTTTAAATGAAACAACACGTATTAGCGTTGTTCCTGTGATGTATCTAATCGATCCTTACTCATCTATCATGTTATTTGGCGTTTCGATGGACTCCAGTAACTTTGATGTGAGATACGAAGTTCTCGGACGCAGCTGAAGCTAGAAATAGTTTTAAACGAAACAACACGCATTAGCGTTGTTACTGTGATGTATCTAATCGATCCTTACTTATCTATCATGTTATTTGACGTTTGGATGGACTCCAGTAAGTCTGATGTGAGATACAAAGTTTATGGACGCAGCAGGAGCTGGAAATAGTTTTAAACGAAACAACACGCATTAGCGTTGTTCCTGTGTAGTATCTAATCGATCCTTACTTATCTATCATGTTATTTGACGTTTGGATGGACTCCAGTAACCCTGACGTGAGATACGAAGTTCTCGGACGCAGCAGAACCTGGAAATAGTTTTAAACGAAACAACACGCATTAGCGTTGTTCCTGTGATGTATCTAATCGATCCTTAGTCATCTATCATGTTATTTGGCGTTTCGATGGACTCCAGTAACTTAGATGTGAGATACGAAGATCTCGGACGCAGCTGAAGCTAGAAATAGTTTTAAACGAAACAACACGCATTAGCGTTGTTCCTGTGTAGTATCTAATCGATTCTTACTTATCTATCATGTTATTTGACATTTCGATGGACTCCAGTAGCTCTGATGTGGTATACGACGTTTTCGGACGCAGCAGAATCTGGAAATAGTCTTAAACGAAACAACACATATTAGCGTTGTTCCTGTGATGTATCTAATCGATCCTTACTCATCTATCATGTTATTTGACGTTTGGACGGACTCCTGTAACCCTGATGTGAGATACAAAGTTATCGGACGCAGCTGAAGCTAGAAATAGTTTTAAACGAAACAACACGCATTAGCGTTGTTCCTGTGTAGTATCTAATCGATTCTTACTTATCTATCATGTTATTTGACATTTCGATGGACTCCAGTAGCTCTGATGTGGTATACGACGTTTTCGGACGCAGCAGCAGCTGGAAATAGTTTTAAACGAAACAACACATATTAGCGTTGTTCCTGTGATGTATCTAAACGATCCTTACTTATCTAACATGTTATTTGGCGTTTGGATGGACTCCAGTAAGTCTGATGTGAGATACAAAGTTTTTGGACGCAGCAGTAGCTGGAAATAGTTTTAAACGAAACAACACGCATTAGCGTTGTTCCTGTGATGTATCTAATCGATCCTTACTTAGCTACTATGTTATTTGACGTTTCGATGGACTCCAGTAACTCTAATGTGAGATACGAAATTTTCGGACGCAGCAGAAGCTGGAAATAGTTTTAAACGAAACAACACGCATTAGCGTTGTTTCTGTGATGTATCTAATCGATCCTTATTCATCTATCATGTTATTTGGCGTTTCGATGGACTCCAGTAACCCTGACGTGAGATACGAAGTTCTCGGACGCAGCAGAAACGGGAAATAGTTTTAAACGAAACAACACGCATTAGCGTTGTTCCTGTGATGTATCTAATCGATCCTTACTTATCTATCATGTTATTTGACGTTTGGATGGACTCCAGTAACCCTGACGTGAGATACGAAGTTCTCGGACGCAGCAGAAGCTGGAAATAGTTTTAAACGAAACAACACGTATTAGCGTTGTTCCTGTGATGTGTCTAATCGATCCTTACTCATCTATCATGTTATTTGACGTTTGGATGGACTCCAGTAACTCTGATGTGAGATACAAAGTTTTTGGACGCAGCAGAAGCTGGAAATAGTTTTGAACGAAACAACACCTATTAGCGTTGTTCCTGTGATGTATCTAATCGATCCTTACTCATCTATCATGTTATTTGGCGTTTCGATGGACTCCAGTAACTTTGATGTGAGATACGAAGTTCTCGGACGCAGCTGAAGCTAGAAATAGTTTTAAACGAAACAACACGCATTAGCGTTGTTACTGTGATGTATCTAATCGATCCTTACTTATCTATCATGTTATTTGACGTTTGGATGGACTCCAGTAAGTCTGATGTGAGATACAAAGTTTTTGGACGCAGCAGGAGCTGGAAATAGTTTTAAACGAAACAACACGTATTAGCGTTGTTCCTGTGCTGTATCTAATCGATCCTTACTCATATATCATGTTATTTGGCGTATCGATGGACTCTAGTAGCTCTGATGTGAGATACGACGTTTTCGGACGCAGCAGAATCTGGAAATAGTTTTAAACGAAACAACACGTATTAGCGTTGTTCCTGTGATGTATCTAATCGATCCTTACTCATCTATCATGTTATTTGACGTTTGGATGGACTCCAGTAACTCTGATGTGAGATACGAAATTTTCGGACGCAGCAGAAGCTGGAAATAGTTTTAAACGAAACAACACGCATTAGCGTTGTTCCTGTGATGTATCTAATCGATCCTTACTCATCTATCATGTTATTTGACGTTTGGATGGACTCCAGTAACTCTGATGTGAGATACAAAGTTTTTGGACGCAGCAGAACCTGGAAATAGTTTCAAACGAAACAACACGCATTAGCGTTGTTCCTGTGACGTATCTAATCGATCCTTACTCATCTATCATGTTATTTGGCGTTTCGATGGACTCCAGTAGCTCTGATGTGAGATACGACGTTTTCTGAGGCAGCAGAAGCTGGAAATAGTTTTAAACGAAACAACACATATTAGCGTTGTTCCTGTGATGTATCTAATCGATCCTTACTCATCTATCATGTTATTTGACGTTTGGATGGACTCCAGTAACTCTGATGTGAGATACGAAATTTTCGGACGCAGCAGAAGCTGGAAATAGTTTTAAACGAAACAACACGCATTAGCGTTGTTCCTGTGATGTATCTAATCGATCCTTACTCATCTATCATGTTATTTGACGTTTGGATGGACTCCAGTAACTCTGATGTGAGATACAAAGTTTTTGGACGCTGCAGAACCTGGAAATAGTAAATAACATAGTAGCTAAGTAAGGATCGATTAGATACATCACAGGAACAACGCTAATACGTGTTGTTTCATTTAAAACTATTTCCAGCTTCTACTGCGTCCGAGAACTTTGTATCTCTCATCAGAGTTACTGGAGTCCGTCCAAACGTCAAATAACATGATAGATGAGTAAGGATCGATTAGATACATCACAGGAACAACGCTAATATGTGTTGTTTCGTTTCAAACTATTTCCAGCTGCTGCTGCGTCCGAAAATTTCGTATCTCACATTAGAGTTACTGGAGTCCATCGAAACGTCAAATAACATAGTAGCTAAGTAAGGACCGATTAGATACATCACAGGAACGACGCTAATACGTGTTGTTTAGTTCAAAACTATTTCCAGCTTCTGCTGCGTCCAAAAACTTTGTATCTCACATCAGAGTTACTGGAGTCCATCCAAACGTCAAATAACATGATAGATGAGTAAGGATCGATTAGATACATCACAGGAACAACGCTAATACGTGTTGTTTCGTTTAAAACTATTTCCAGCTTCTGCTGCGTCCGAGAACTTCGTATCTCAAGTCAGGGTTACTGGAGCCCATCGAAACGCCAAATAACATGATAGATGAGTAAGGATCGATTAGATACATCACAGGAACAACGCTAATGCGTGTTGTTTCGTTTAAAACTACTTCCAGCTTCTGCTGCGTCCGAAAACGTCGTATCTCACATCAGAGCTACTGGAGTCCATCGAAACGCCAAATAACATGATATATGAGTAAGGATCGATTAGATACAGCACAGGAACAACGCTAATACGTGTTGTTTCGTTTAAAACTATTTCCAGCTTCTGCTGCGTCCAAAAACTTTGTATCTCACATCAAAGTTACTGGAGTCCATCGAAACGCCAAATAACATGATAGATGAGTAAGGATCGATTAGATACATCACAGGAACAACGCTAATGCGTGTTGTTTCGTTTAAAACTATTTCCAGCTTCTGCTGCCTCAGAAAACGTCGTATCTCACATCAGAGCTACTGGAGTCCATCGAAACGCCAAATAACATGATATATGAGTAAGGATCGATTAGATACATCACAGGAACAACGCTAATACGTGTTGTTTCGTTCAAAACTATTTCCAGCTTCTGCTGCGTCCAAAAATTTTGTATCTCACATCAGAGTTACTGGAGTCCATCCAAACGTCAAATAACATGATAGATGAGTAAGGATCGATTAGATACATCACAGGAACAACGCTAATACGTGTTGTTTCGTTTAAAACTATTTCCAGCTTCTGCTGCGTCCGAGAACTTCGTATGTCACGTCAGGGTTACTGGAGTCCATCCAAACGTCAAATAACATGATAGATAAGTAAGGATCGATTAGATACATCACAGGAACAACGCTAATGCGTGTTGTTTCGTTTAAAACTATTTCCAGCTTCTGCTGCGTCCGAAAATTTCGTATCTCACATTAGAGTTACTGGAGTCGCTTCTGCTGCGTCCGAGAACTTCGTATGTCACGTCAGGGTTACTGGAGTCCATCCAAACGTCAAATAACATGATAGATAAGTAAGGATCGATTAGATATATCACAGGAACAACGCTAATGCGTGTTGTTTCGTTTAAAACTATTTCCAGCTTCTGCTGCGTCCGAAAATTTCGTATCTCACATTAGAGTTACTGGAGTCCATCGAAACGTCAAATAACATGATAGATGAGTAAGGATCGATTAGATACATCACAGGAACAACGCTAATGCGTGTTGTTTCGTTTAAAACTATTTCCAGCTTCTGCTGCGTCCGAAAACGTCGTGTCTCACATCAGAGCTACTGGAGTCCATCGAAACGCCAAATAACATGATATATCAGTAAGGATCGATTAGATACAGCACAGGAACAACGCTAATACCTGTTGTTTCGTTTAAAACTATTTCCAGCTTCTACTGCGTCCGAGAACTTTGTATCTCTCATCAGAGTTACTGGAGTCCGTCCAAACGTCAAATAACATGATAGATGAGTAAGGATCGATTAGATACATCACAGGAACAACGCTATGTGTTGTTTCGTTTCAAACTATTTCCAGCTGCTGCTGCGTCCGAAAATTTCGTATCTCACATTAGAGTTACTGGAGTCCATCGAAACGTCAAATAACATAGTAGCTAAGTAAGGACCGATTAGATACATCACAGGAACAACGCTAATACGTGTTGTTTAGTTCAAAACTATTTCCAGCTTCTGCTGCGTCCAAAAACTTTGTATCTCACATCAGAGTTACTGGAGTCCATCCAAACGTCAATTAGCATGATAGATGAGTAAGGATCGATTAGATACATCACAGGAACAACGCTAATACGTGTTGTTTCGTTTAAAACTATTTCCAGCTTCTGCTGCGTCCGAGAACTTCGTATCTCACGTCAGGGTTACTGGAGTCCATCGAAACGCCAAATAACATGATAGATGAGTAAGGATCGATTAGATACATCACAGGAACATATCGATGGACTCCAGTAGCTCTGATGTGATATACGACGTTTTCGGAAGCAGCAGCAGCTGGAAATAGTTTTTAATCGAAACAACACATATTAGCGTTGTTCCTGTGATGTATCTAATCGATCCTTACCCATCTATCATGTTATTTGACGTTTGGACGGACTCCAGTAACCCTGATGTGAGGTACAAAGTTATCGGACGCAGCAGAAGCTGGAAATAGTTTTGAACGAAACAACACGTATTAGCGTTGTTCCTGTGCTGTATCTAATCGATCCATACTTATCTATCATGCTATTTGACGTTTCGATGGACTCCAGTAACTCTGATGTGAGATACGACGTTTTCGGACGCAGCAGAAGCTGGTAATAGTTTTAAACGAAACAACACGTATTAGCGTTGTTCCTGTGCTGTATCTAATCGATCCATACTTATCTATCATGTTATTTGACGTTTGGATGGACTCCAGTAACCCTGACGTGAGATACGAAGTTCTCGGACGCAGCAGAAGCTGGAAATAGTTTTAAACGAAACAACACGTATTAGCGTTGTTCCTGTGATGTATCTAATCGATCCTTACTCATCTATCATGTTATTTGACGTTTGGATGGACTCCAGTAACTCTGATGTGAGATACAAAGTTTTTGGACGCAGCAGAAGCTGGAAATAGTTTTGAACGAAACAACACGTATTAGCGTTGTTCCTGTGATGTATCTAATCGATCCTTACTTAGCTACTATGTTATTTGACGTTTCGATGGACTCCAGTAACTCTAATGTGAGATACGAAATTTTCGGACGCAGCAGCAGCTGGAAATAGTTTGAAACGAAACAACACATATTAGCGTTGTTCCTGTGATGAATCTAATCGATCCTTACTCATCTATCATGTTATTTGACGTTTGGACGGACTCCAGTAACTCTGATGAGAGATACAAAGTTCTCGGACGCAGTAGAAGCTGGAAATAGTTTTGAACGAAACAACACGTATTAGCGTTGTTCCTGTGATGTATCTAAACGATCCTTACTTATCTAACATGTTATTTGACGTTTGGATGGACTCCAGTAGCTCTGATGTGAGATACGACGTTTTCGGACGCAGTACAAGCTGGAAATAGTTTCAAACAAAACAGCACGCATTAGCGTTGTTCCTGTGATGTATCTAATCGATCCTTACTCATCTATCATGTTATTTGGCGTTTCGATGGACTCCAGTAACTTTGATGTGAGATACGAAGTTCTCGGACGCAGCTGAAGCTGGAAATAGTTTTAAATGAAACAACACGTATTAGCGTTGTTCCTGTGATGTATCTAATCGATCCTTACTCATCTATCATGTTATTTGGCGTTTCGATGGACTCCAGTAACTTTGATGTGAGATACGAAGTTCTCGGACGCAGCTGAAGCTGGAAATAGTTTTAAATGAAACAACACGTATTAGCGTTGTTCCTGTGCTGTATCTAATCGATCCTTACTCATATATCATGTTATTTGGCGTTTCGATGGACTCCAGTAACCCTGACGTGAGATGCGAAGTTCTCGGACGCAGCAGAATCTGGAAATACTTTTAAACGAAACAACACGCATTAGCGTTGTTCCTGTGATGTATCTAACCGATCCTTACTTATCTATCATGTTATTTGGCGTTTCGATGGACTCCAGTAACTTTGATGTGAGATACAAAGTTCTCGGACGCAGCTGAAGCTGGAAATAGTTTTGAACGAAACAACACGTATTAGCGTTGTTCCTGTGATGTATCTAAACGATCCTTACTTATCTAACATGTTATTTGACGTTTGGATGGACTCCAGTAAGTCTGATTTGAGATACAAAGTTTTGGGACGCAGCAGGAGCTGGAAATAGTTTTAAACGAAACAACACGTACTAGCGTTGTTCCTGTGCTGTATCTAATCGATCCTTACTTATCTATCATGTTATTTGACGTTTCGATGGACTCCAGTAACATAGATGTGATATACGAAGTTCTCGGACGCAGCTGAAGCTAGAAATAGTTTTAAACGAAACAACACGCATTAGCGTTGTTACTGTGATGTATCTAATCGATCCTTACTTATCTATCATGTTATTTGACGTTTCGATGGGCTCCAGTAACTCTGATGTGAGATACGACGTTTTCGGACGCAGCAGAAGCTGGAAATAGTTTTAAACGAAACAACACGTATTAGCGTTGTTCCTGTGATGTATCTAATCGATCCTTACTCATCTATCATGTTATTCGACGTTTGGATGGACTCCAGTAACTCTGATGAGAGACACAAAGATTTCGGACGCAGCAGAAGCTGGAAATAGTTTTGAACGAAACAACACGTATTAGCGTTCTTCCTGTGATGTATCTAAACGATCCTTACTTATCTAACATGTTATTTGACGTTTGGATGGACTCCAGTAAGTCTGATGTGAGATACAAAGTTTTGGGACGCAGCAGGAGCTGGAAATAGTTTTGAACGAAACAACACGTATTAGCGTTGTTCCTGTGCTGTATCTAATCGATCCTTACTTATCTATCATGTTATTTGACGTTTCGATGGACTCCAGTAACTTAGATGTGAGATACGAAGTTCTCGGACGCAGCTGAAGCTAGAAATAGTTTTAAACGAAACAACACGCATTAGCGTTGTTACTGTGATGTATCTAATCGATCCTTACTTATCTATCATGTTATTTGACGTTTGGATGGACTCCAGTAACCCTGACGTGAGATACGAAGTTCTCGGACGCAGCAGAAGCTGGAAATAGTTTTAAACGAAACAACACGTATTAGCGTTGATCCTGTGATGTATCTAATCGATCCTTACTCATCTATCATGTTATTTGACGTTTGGATGGACTCCAGTAACTCTGATGTGAGATACAAAGTTTTTGGACGCAGCAGCAGCTGGAAATAGTTTGAAACGAAACAACACATATTAGCGTTGTTCCTGTGATGTATCTAAATGATCCTTACATATCTAACATGTTATTTGACGTTTGGATGGACTCCAGTAAGTCTGATGTGAGATACAAAGTTTTTGGACGCAGCAGGAGCTGGAAATAGTTTTAAATGAAACAGCACGTATTGGCGTTGTTCCTGTGCTGTATATAATCGATCCTTACTCATATATCATGTTATTTGGCGTTTCGATGGACTCCAGTAGCTCTGATGTGAGATACGACGTTTTCGGACGCAGCAGAAGCTGGAAATAGTTTTAAACGAAACAACACGCATTAGCGTTGTTCCTGTGATGTATCTAATCGATCCTTACTCATCTATCATGTTATTTGGCGTTTCGATGGACTCCAGTAACTTTGATGTGAGATACGAAGTTCTCGGACGCAGCTGAAGCTGGAAATAGTTTTAAATGAAACAACACGTATTAGCGTTGTTCCTGTGATGTATCTAATCGATCCTTACTCATCTATCATGTTATTTGGCGTTTCGATGGACTCCAGTAACTTTGATGTGAGATACGAAATTCTCGGACGCAGCTGAAGCTGGAAATAGTTTTAAATGAAACAACACGTATTAGCGTTGTTCCTGTGCTGTATCTAATCGATCCTTACTCATATATCATGTTATTTGGCGTTTCGATGGACTCCAGTAACCCTGACGTGAGATACGAAGTTCTCGGACGCAGCAGAAGCTGGAAATAGTTTTAAACGAAACAACACGTATTAGCGTTGTTCCTGTGATGTATCTAATCGATCCTTACTCATCTATCATGTTATTTGACGTTTGGATGGACTCCAGTAACTCTGATGTGAGATACAAAGTTTTTGGACGCAGCAGAAGCTGGAAATAGTTTTAAACGAAACAACACGCATTAGCGTTGTTCCTGTGATGTATCTAATCGATCCTTACTCATCTATCATGTTATTTGACGTTTCGATGGACTCCAGTAACTCCAATGTGAGAAAAGAAATTTTCGGACTCAGCAGAAGCTGGAAATAGTTTTAAACGAAACAACACGCATTAGCGTTGTTCCTGTGATGTATCTAATCGATCCTTACTTATCTATCATGTTATTTGACGTTTGGATGGACTCCAGTAAAACTGACGTGACATACGAAGTTCTCGGACGCAGCAGAAGCTGGAAATAGTTTTAAACGAAACAACACGCATTAGCGTTGTTCCTGTGATGTATCTAATCGATCCTTACTCATCTATCATGTTATTTGACGTTTCGATGGACTCCAGTAACTCTAATGTGAGATACGAAATTTTCGGACGCAGCAGAAGCTGGAAATAGTTTTAAACGAAACAACACGCATTAGCGTTGTTCCTGTGATGTATCTAATCGATCCTTACTTATCTATCATGTTATTTGACGTTTGGATGGACTCCAGTAACTCTGATGTGAGATACAAAGTTTTTGAACGCAGCAGAAGCTGGAAATAGTTTTGAACGAAACAACACGTATTAGCGTTTTTCCTGTGATGTATCTAATCGATCCTTACTTAGCTACTATGTTATTTGACGTTTCGATGGACTCCAGTAACTCTAATGTGAGATACGAAATTTTCGGACGCAGCAGAAGCTGGAAATAGTTTTAAACGAAACAACACGCATTAGCGTTGTTCCTGTGATGTATCTAATCGATCCTTACTCACCTATCATGTTATTTGGCGTTTCGACGGACTCCAGTAACTTTGATGTGAGATACGAAGTTCTCGGACGCAGCTGAAGCTGGAAATAGTTTTAAATGAAACAACACGTATTAGCGTTGTTCCTGTGATGTATCTAAACGATCCTTACTTATCTAACATGTTATTTGACGTTTGGATGGACTCCAGTAAGTCTGATGTGAGATAGAAAGTTTTTGGACGCAGCATGAGCTGGAAATAGTTTTAAACGAAACAACACGTATTAGCGTTGTTCCTGTGCTGTATCTAATCGATCCTTACTCATATATCATGTTATTTGGCGTTTCGATGGACTCCAGTAACTCTGATGAGAGACACAAAGATTTCGGACGCAGCAGAAGCTGGAAATAGTTTTAAACGAAACAACACGCATTAGCGTTGTTCCTGTGATGTATCTAATCGATCCTTACTCACCTATCATGTTATTTGGCGTTTCGACGGACTCCAGTAACTTTGATGTGAGATACGAAGTTCTCGGACGCAGCTGAAGCTGGAAATAGTTTTAAATGAAACAACACGTATTAGCGTTGTTCCTGTGATGTATCTAATCGATCCTTACTCATCTATCATGTTATTTGACGTTTCGATGGACTCCAGTAACTCCAATGTGAGAAAAGAAATTTTTGGACGCAGCAGAAGCTGGAAATAGTTTTAAACGAAACAACACGCATTAGCGTTGTTCCTGTGATGTATCTAATCGATCCTTACTCATCTATCATGTTATTTGACGTTTCGATGGACTCCAGTAACTCTAATGTGAGATACGAAATTTTCGGACGCAGCAGAAGCTGGAAATAGTTTTAAACGAAACAACACGCATTAGCGTTGTTCCTGTGATGTATCTAATCGATCCTTACTTATCTATCATGTTATTTGACGTTTGGATGGACTCCAGTAAAACTGACGTGAGATACGAAGTTCTCGGTCGCAGCAGAAGCTGGTAATAGTTTTAAACGAAACAACACGCATTAGCGTTGTTCCTGTGATGTATCTAATCGATCCTTACTCATCTATCATGTTATTTGACGTTTGGATGGACTCCAGTAACTCTGATGTGAGATACAAAGTTTTTGGACGAAGCAGAAGCTGGAAATAGTTTTGAACGAAACAACACGTATTAGCGTTGTTCCTGTGATGTATCTAATCGATCCTTACTTAGCTACTATGTTATTTGACGTTTCGATGGACTCCAGTAACTCTAATGTGAGATACGAAATTTTCGGACGCAGCAGAAGCTGGAAATAGTTTTAAACGAAACAACACGCATTAGCGTTGTTCCTGTGATGTATCTAATCGATCCTTACTCACCTATCATGTTATTTGGCGTTTCGACGGACTCCAGTAACTTTGATGTGAGATACGAAGTTCTCGGACGCAGCTGAAGCTGGAAATAGTTTTAAATGAAACAACACGTATTAGCGTTGTTCCTGTGATGTATCTAAACGATCCTTACTTATCTAACATGTTATTTGACGTTTGGATGGACTCCAGTAAGTCTGATGTGAGATAGAAAGTTTTTGGACGCAGCATGAGCTGGAAATAGTTTTAAACGAAACAACACGTATTAGCGTTGTTCCTGTGCTGTATCTAATCGATCCTTACTCATATATCATGTTATTTGGCGTTTCGATGGACTCCAGTAACTCTGATGAGAGACACAAAGATTTCGGACGCAGCAGAAGCTGGAAATAGTTTTGAACGAAACAACACGTATTAGCGTAGTTCCTGTGATGTATCTAATCGATAATTACTCATCTATCATGTTATTTGACGTTTCGATGGACTCCAGTAACTCTAATGTGAGATACGAAATTTTCGGACGCAGCAGAAGCTGGAAATAGTTTTAAACGAAACAACACGCATTAGCGTTGTTCCTGTGATGTATCTAATCGATCCTTACTTATCTATCATGTTATTTGACGTTTGGATGGACTCCAGTAACCCTGACGTGAGATACGAAGTTCTCGGACGCAGCAGAAGCTGGAAATAGTTTTAAACGAAACAACACGTATTAGCGTTGTTCCTGTGATGTATCTAATCGATCCTTACTCATCTATCATGTTATTTGACGTTTGGATGGACTCCAGTAACTCTGATGTGAGATACAAAGTTTTTGGACGCAGCAGAAGCTGGAAATAGTTTTGAACGAAACAACACGTATTGGGGTTGTTCCTGTGATGTATCTAATCGATTCTTACTCATCTATCATGTTATTTGGCGTTTCGATGGACTCCAGTAGCTCTGATGTGAGATACAAAGTTTTTGGACGCAGCAGAAGCTGGAAATAGTTTTAAATGAAACAACACGTATTAGCGTTGTTCCTGTGATGTATCTAATCGATCCTTACTCATCTATCATGTTATTTGACGTTTGGATGGACTCCAGTAACTCTGATGTGAGATACAAAGTTTTTGGACGCAGCAGAAGCTGGAAAAAGTTTTGAAAGAAACAACAAGTATTAGCGTTGTTCCTGTGATGTATCTAATCGATCCTTACTTAGCTACTATGTTATTTGACGTTTGGATGGACTCCAGTAACTCTAATGTGAGATACGAAATTTTCGGACGCAGCAGAAGCTGGAAATAGTTTTAAACGAAACAACACGCATTAGCGTTGTTCCTGTGATGTATCTAATCGATCCCTAATTATCTATCATGTTATTTGACGTTTGGATGGACTCCAGTAACCCTGACGTGAGATACGAAGTTCTCGGACGCAGCAGAAGCTGGAAATAGTTTTAAACGAAACAACACGCATTAGCGTTGTTCCTGTGATGTATCTAATCGATCCTTACTTATCTATCATGTTATTTGACATTTGGATGGACTCCAGTAACCCTGACGTGAGATACGAAGTTCTCGGATGCAGCAGAAGCTGGAAATAGTTTTAAACGAAACAACACGTATTAGCGTTGTTCCTGTGATGTATCTAATCGATCCTTACTCATCTATCATGTTATTTGACGTTTCGATGGACTCCAGTAACTTAGATGTGAGATACGAAGTTCTCGGACGCAGCTGAAGCTAGAAATAGTTTTAAATGAAACAACACGTATTAGCGTTGTTCCTGTGATGTATCTAATCGATCCTTACTCATCTATCATGTTATTTGGCGTTTCGATGGACTCCAGTAACTTAGATGTGAGATACGAAGTTCTCGGACGCAGCTGAAGCTAGAAATAATTTTAAACGAAACAACACGCATTAGCGTTGTTCCTGTGATGTATCTAATCGATCCTTACTCATCTATCATGTTATTTGGCGTTTCGATGGAATCCAGTAACTTTGATGTGAGATACGAAGTTCTCGGACGCAGCTGAAGCTAGAAATAGTTTTAAATGAAACAACACGTATTAGCGTTGTTCCTGTGCTGTATCTAATCGATCCTTACTCATATATCATGTTATTTGGCGTTTCGATGGACTTAAGTAGCTCTGATGTGAGATACAAAGTTTTTGGACGCAGCAGAAGCTGGAAATAGTTTTGAACGAATCAACACGTATTAGCGTTGTTCCTGTGATGTATCTAATCGATCCTTACTCATCTATCATGTTATTTGGCGTTTCGATGGACTCCAGTAACTTTGATGTGAGATACGAAGTTCTCGGACGCAGCTGAAGCTAGAAATAGTTTTTAAAGAAACAACACGCATTAGCGTTGTTACTGTGATGTATCTAATCGATCCTTACTTATCTATCATATTATTTGACGTTTGGATGGACTCCAGTAAGTCTGATGTGAGATACAAAGTTTTTGGACGCAGCAGGAGCTGGAAATAGTTTTAAACGAAACAACACGTATTAGCGTTGTTCCTGTGCTGTATCTAATCGATCCTTACTCATATATCATGTTATTTGGCGTTTCGATGGACTCCAGTAGCTCTGATGTGAGATACGACGTTTTCGGACGCAGCAGAAGCTGGAAATAGTTTTAAACGAGACAAAACGTATTAGCGTTGTTCCTGTGATGTATCTAATCGATCCTTACTCATCTATCATGTTATTTGACGTTTGGATGGACTCCAGTAACCCTGACGTGAGATACGAAGTTCTCGGATGCAGCAGAAGCTGGAAATAGTTTTAAACGAAACAACACGTATTAGCGTTGTTCCTGTGATGTATCTAATCGATCCTTACTCATCTATCATGTTATTTGACGTTTGGATGGACTCCAGTAACTCTGATGTGAGATAAAAAGTTTTTGGACGCAGCAGAAGCTGGAAATAGTTTTGAACGAAACAACACGTATTAGCGTTGTTCCTGTGATGTATCTAATCGATCCTTACTCATCTATCATGTTATTTGGCGTTTCGATGGACTCCAGTAACTTAGATGTGAGATACGAAGTTCTCGGACGCAGCTGAAGCTAGAAATAATTTTAAACGAAACAACACGCATTAGCGTTGTTCCTGTGATGTATCTAATCGATCCTTACTCATCTATCATGTTATTTGGCGTTTCGATGGAATCCAGTAACTTTGATGTGAGATACGAAGTTCTCGGACGCAGCTGAAGCTAGAAATAGTTTTAAATGAAACAACACGTATTAGCGTTGTTCCTGTGCTGTATCTAATCGATCCTTACTCATATATCATGTTATTTGGCGTTTCGATGGACTTAAGTAGCTCTGATGTGAGATACAAAGTTTTTGGACGCAGCAGAAGCTGGAAATAGTTTTGAACGAATCAACACGTATTAGCGTTGTTCCTGTGATGTATCTAATCGATCCTTACTCATCTATCATGTTATTTGGCGTTTCGATGGACTCCAGTAACTTTGATGTGAGATACGAAGTTCTCGGACGCAGCTGAAGCTAGAAATAGTTTTTAAAGAAACAACACGCATTAGCGTTGTTACTGTGATGTATCTAATCGATCCTTACTTATCTATCATATTATTTGACGTTTGGATGGACTCCAGTAAGTCTGATGTGAGATACAAAGTTTTTGGACGCAGCAGGAGCTGGAAATAGTTTTAAACGAAACAACACGTATTAGCGTTGTTCCTGTGCTGTATCTAATCGATCCTTACTCATATATCATGTTATTTGGCGTTTCGATGGACTCCAGTAGCTCTGATGTGAGATACGACGTTTTCGGACGCAGCAGAAGCTGGAAATAGTTTTAAACGAGACAAAACGTATTAGCGTTGTTCCTGTGATGTATCTAATCGATCCTTACTCATCTATCATGTTATTTGACGTTTGGATGGACTCCAGTAACCCTGACGTCAGATACGAAGTTCTCGGACGCAGCAGAAGCTGGAAATAGTTTAAAACGAAACAACACGTATTAGCGTTGTTCCTGTGATGTATCTAATCGATCCTTACTCATCTATCATGTTATTTGACGTTTGGATGGACTCCAGTTACTCTGATGTGAGATACAAAGTTTTTGGACGCAGCAGAACCTGGAAATAGTTTTGAACGAAACAACACGCATTAGCGTTGTTCCTGTGATGTATCTAATCGATCCTTACTCATCTATCATGTTATTTGGCGTTTCGATGGACTCCAGTAGCTCTGATGTGAGATACGACGTTTTCGGACGCAGGAGAAGCTGGAAATAGTTTTAAACGAAACAACACGTATTAGCGTTGTTCCTGTGATGTATCTAATCGATCCTTACTCATCTATCATGTTATTTGGCGTTTCGATGGACTCCAGTAGCTCTGATGTGAGATACGACGTTTTCGGACGCAGCAGAAGCTAAAAATAGTTTTAAACGAAACAACACGTATTAGCGTTGTTCCTGTGATGTATCTAATCGATCCTTACTTATCTATCATGTTATTTGACGTTTGGATGGACTCCAGTAACCCTGACGTGAGATACGAAGTTCTCGGACGCAGCAGAAGCTGGAAATAATTTTAAACGAAACAACACGTATTAGCGTTGTTCCTGTGATGTATCTAATCGACCCTTACTCATCTATCATGTTATTTGACGTTTCGATGGACTCCAGTAACTCTAATGTGAGATACGAAATTTTCGGACGCAGCAGAAGCTGGAAATAGTTTTAAACCAAACAACACGCATTAGCGTTGTTCCTGTGATGTATCTAATCGATCCTTACTTATCTATCATGTTATTTGACGTTTGGATGGACTCCAGTAACCCTGACGTGAGATACGAAGTTCTCGGACTCAGCAGAAGCTGGAAATAATTTTAAACGAAACAACACGTATTAGCGTTGTTCCTGTGATGTATCTAATCGATCCTTACTCATCTATCATGTTATTTGTCGTTTGGATGGACTCCAGTAACTCTGATGTGAGATACAAAGTTTTTGGACGCAGCAGAATCTGGAAATAGTTTTAAACGAAACAACACGCATTAGCGTTGTTCCTGTGATGTATCTAATGGATCCTTACTCATCTATCATGTTATTTGGCGTTTCGATGGACTCCAGTAGCTCTGATGTGAGATACGACATCTTCTGAGGCAGCAGAAGCTGGAAATAGTTTTAAACGAAACAACAAGCATTAGCGTTGTTCCTGTGATGTATCTAATCGATCCTTACTCATCTATCATGTTATTTGACGTTTCGATGGACTCCAGTAACTCTAATGTGAGAAACGAAATTTTCGGACGCAGCAGAAGCTGGAAATAGTTTTAAACGAAACAACACGCATTAGCGTTGTTCCTGTGATGTATCTAATCGATCCTTACTTATCTATCATGTTATTTGACGTTTGGATGGACTCCAGGAACCCTGACGTGAGATACGAAGTTCTCGGACGCAGCAGAACCTGGAAATAGTTTTAAACGAAACAACGCGCATTAGCGTTGTTCCTGTACTGTATCTAATCGCTCCTTACTCATCCATCATGTTATTTGGCGTTTCGATGGACTCCAGTAACTTAGATGTGAGATACGAAGTTCTCGGACGCAGCTGAAGCTAGAAATAGTTTTAAACGAAACAACACGCATTAGCGTTGTTCCTGTGATGTATCTAATCGATCCTTACTCATCTATCATGTTATTTGACGTTTCGATGGACTCCAGTAACTCTAATGTGAGAAACGAAATTTTCGGACGCAGCAGAAGCTGGAAATAGTTTTGAACGAAACAACACGCATTAGCGTTGTTCCTGTGATGTATCTAATCGATCCTTAAACATCTATCATGTTATTTGGCGTTTCGATGGAATCCAGTAACTCTGATGTGAGATACAAAGTTTTTGGACGCAGCAGAAGCTGGAAATAGTTTTGAATGAAACAACACGTATTAGCGTTGTTCCTGTGATGTATCTAATCGATCCTTACTCATCTATCATGTTATTTGGCGTTTCGATGGACTCCAGTAACTTTGATGTGAGATACGAAATTTTCGGACGCAGCAGAAGCTGGAAATAGTTTTAAACGAAACAACACGTATTAGCGTTGTTCCTGTGATGTATCTAATCGATCCTTACTCATCTATCATGTTATTTGACGTTTGGATGGACTCCAGTAACTCTGATGTGAGATACAAAGTTTTTGGACGCAGCAGAAGCTGGAAATAGTTTTAAACGAAACAACACGCATTAGCGTTGTTCCTGTGATGTATCTAATCGATCCTTACTTATCTATCATGTTATTTGACGTTTGGATGGACTCCAGTAACCCTGACGTGAGATACGAAGTTCTCGGATGCAGCAGAAGCTGGAAATAGTTTTAAACGAAACGACACGTATTAGCGTTGTTCCTGTAATGTATCTAATCGATCCTTACTCATCTATCATGTTATTTGACGTTTCGATGGACTCCAGTAACTCTAATGTGAGATACGAAATTTTCGGACGCAGCAGAAGCTGGAAATAGTTTTAAACGAAACAACACGCATTAGCGTTGTTCCTGTGATGTATCTAATCGATCCTTACTTATCTATCATGTTATTTGACATTTGGATGGACTCCAGTAACCCTGACGTGAGATACGAAGTTCTCGGACGCAGCAGAAGCTGGAAATAGTTTTAAACGAAACAACACGTATTAGCGTTGTTCCTGTGATGTATCTAATCGATTCTTACTCATCTATCATGTTATTTGGCGTTTCGATGGACTCCAGTAGCTCTGATGTGAGATACAAAGTTTTTGGACGCAGCAGAAGCTGGAAATAGTTTTGAACGAAACAACACGTATTAGCGTTGTTCCTGTGATGTATCTAATCGATCCTTACTCATCTATCATGTTATTTGACGTTTGGATGGACTCCAGTTACTCTGATGTGAGATACAAAGTTTTTGGACGCAGCAGAACCTGGAAATAGTTTTGATCGAAACAACACGCATTAGCGTTGTTCCTGTGATGTATCTAATCGATCCTTACTCATCTATCATGTTATTTGGCGTTTCGATGGACTCCAGTAGCTCTGATGTGAGATACGACGTTTTCGGACGCAGCAGAAGCTGGAAATAGTTTTAAACGAAACAACACGTATTAGCGTTGTTCCTGTGATGTATCTAATCGATCCTTACTCATCTATCATGTTATTTGGCGTTTCGATGGACTCCAGTAGCTCTGATGTGAGATACGACGTTTTCGGACGCAGCAGAAGCTAAAAATAGTTTTAAACGAAACAACACGTATTAGCGTTGTTCCTGTGATGTATCTAATCGATCCTTACTTATCTATCATGTTATTTGACGTTTGGATGGACTCCAGTAACCCTGACGTGAGATACGAAGTTCTCGGACGCAGCAGAAGCTGGAAATAATTTTAAACGAAACAACACGTATTAGCGTTGTTCCTGTGATGTATCTAATCGACCCTTACTCATCTATCATGTTATTTGACGTTTCGATGGACTCCAGTAACTCTAATGTGAGATACGAAATTTTCGGACGCAGCAGAAGCTGGAAATAGTTTTAAACCAAACAACACGCATTAGCGTTGTTCCTGTGATGTATCTAATCGATCCTTACTTATCTATCATGTTATTTGACGTTTGGATGGACTCCAGTAACCCTGACGTGAGATACGAAGTTCTCGGACTCAGCAGAAGCTGGAAATAATTTTAAACGAAACAACACGTATTAGCGTTGTTCCTGTGATGTATCTAATCGCTCCTTACTCATCCATCATGTTATTTGGCGTTTCGATGGACTCCAGTAACTTAGATGTGAGATACGAAGTTCTCGGACGCAGCTGAAGCTAGAAATAGTTTTAAACGAAACAACACGCATTAGCGTTGTTCCTGTGATGTATCTAATCGATCCTTACTCATCTATCATGTTATTTGTCGTTTGGATGGACTCCAGTAACTCTGATGTGAGATACAAAGTTTTTGGACGCAGCAGAATCTGGAAATAGTTTTAAACGAAACAACACGCATTAGCGTTGTTCCTGTGATGTATCTAATCGATCCTTACTCATCTATCATGTTATTTGGCGTTTCGATGGACTCCAGTAGCTCTGATGTGAGATACGACGTCTTCTGAGGCAGCAGAAGCTGGAAATAGTTTTAAACGAAACAACAAGCATTAGCGTTGTTCCTGTGATGTATCTAATCGATCCTTACTCATCTATCATGTTATTTGACGTTTCGATGGACTCCAGGAACCCTGACGTGAGATACGAAGTTCTCGGACGCAGCAGAACCTGGAAATAGTTTTAAACGAAACAACGCGCATTAGCGTTGTTCCTGTACTGTATCTAATCGCTCCTTACTCATCCATCATGTTATTTGGCGTTTCGATGGACTCCAGTAACTTAGATGTGAGATACGAAGTTCTCGGACGCAGCTGAAGCTAGAAATAGTTTTAAACGAAACAACACGCATTAGCGTTGTTCCTGTGATGTATCTAATCGATCCTTACTCATCTATCATGTTATTTGACGTTTCGATGGACTCCAGTAACTCTAATGTGAGAAACGAAATTTTCGGACGCAGCAGAAGCTGGAAATAGTTTTAAACGAAACAACACGCATTAGCGTTGTTCCTGTGATGTATCTAATCGATCCTTACTCATCTATCATGTTATTTGGCGTTTCGATGGACTCCAGTAACTTTGATGTGAGATACGAAGTTCTCGGACGCAGCTGAAGCTAGAAATAGTTTTAAACGAAACAACACGCATTAGCGTTGTTACTGTGATGTATCTAATCGATCCTTACTCATCTATCATGTTATTTGACGTTTCGATGGACTCCAGTAACTCTAATGTGAGATACGAAATTTTCGGACGCAGCAGAAGCTGGAAATAGTTTTAAACGAAACAACACGTATTAGCGTTGTTCCTGTGATGTATCTAATCGATCCTTACTCATCTATCATGTTATTTGACGTTTGGATGGACTCCAGTAACTCTGATGTGAGATACAAAGTTTTTGGACGCAGCAGAAGCTGGAAATAGTTTTAAACGAAACAACACGCATTAGCGTTGTTCCTGTGATGTATCTAATCGATCCTTACTTATCTATCATGTTATTTGACGTTTGGATGGACTCCAGTAACCCTGACGTGAGATACGAAGTTCTCGGATGCAGCAGAAGCTGGAAATAGTTTTAAACGAAACGACACGTATTAGCGTTGTTCCTGTAATGTATCTAATCGATCCTTACTCATCTATCATGTTATTTGACGTTTCGATGGACTCCAGTAACTTTGATGTGAGATACGAAGTTCTCGGACGCAGCTGAAGCTAGAAATAGTTTTAAACGAAACAACACGCATTAGCATTGTTACTGTGATGTATCTAATCGATCCTTACTTATCTATCATGTTATTTGACGTTTGGATGGACTCCAGTAAGTCTGATGTGAGATACAAAGTTTTTGGACGCAGCAGGAGCTGGAAATAGTTTTAAACGAAACAACACGTATTAGCGTTGTTCCTGTGCTGTATCTAATAGATCCTTACTCATATATCATGTTATTTGGCGTTTCGATGGACTCCAGTAGCTCTGATGTGAGATACGACGTTTTCGGACGCAGCAGAAGCTGGAAATAGTTTTAGACGAGACAACACGTATTAGCGTTGTTCCTGTGATGTATCTAATCGATCCTTACTCATCTATCATGTTATTTGACGTTTCGATGGGCTCCAGTAGCTCTGATGTGAGATACGACGTTTTCGGACGCAGCAGAAGCTGGAAATAGTTTTAAACGAGACAACACGTATTAGCGTTGTTCCTGTGATGTATCTAATCGATCCTTACTCATCTATCATGTTATTTGACGTTTGGATGGACTCCAGTAACTCTAATGTGAGATACGAAATTTTCGGACGCAGCAGAAGCTGGAAATAGTTTTAAACGAAACAACACGCATTAGCGTTGTTCCTGTAATGTATCTAATCGATCCTTACTTATCTATCATGTTATTTGACGTTTGGATGGACTCCAGTAACCCTGACGTGAGATACGAAGTTCTCGGACGCAGCAGAAGCTGGAAATAGTTTTAAACGAAACAACACGCATTAGCGTTGTTCCTGTGATGTATCTAATCGATCCTTACTTATCTATCATGTTATTTGACATTTGGATGGACTCCAGTAACCCTGACGTGAGATACGAAGTTTTTGGAGGCAGCAGAAGCTGGAAATAGTTTTAAACGAAACAACACGTATTAGCGTTGTTCCTGTGATGTATCTAATCGATCCTTACTCATCTATCATGTTATTTGACGTTTGGATGGACTCCAGTAACTCTGATGTGAGATACAAAGTCTTTGGACGCAGCAGAAGCTGGAAATAGTTTTGAAGGAAACAACACGTATTAGCGTTGTTCCTGTGATGTATCTAATCGATCCTTACTCATCTATCATGTTATTTGACGTTTGGATGGACTCCAGTAACTCTGATGTGAGATACAAAGTTTTTGGACGCAGCAGGAGCTGGAAATAATTTGAAACGAAACAACACGTATTGGCGTTGTTCCTGTGCTGTATCTAATCGATCCTTACTCATATATCATGTTATTTGGCGTTTCGATGGACTCCAGTAGCTCTGATGTGAGATACGACGTTTTCGGACGCAGCAGAAGCTGGAAATAGTTTTAAACGAAACAACACGTATTAGCGTTGTTCCTGTGATGTATCTAATCGATCCTTACTTATCTATCATGTTATTTGACGTTTGGATGGACTCCAGTAACCCTGACGTGAGATACGAAGTTCTCGGACGCAGCAGAAGCTGGAAATAGTTTTGAACGAAACAACACGTATTAGCGTTGTTCCTGTGATGTATCTAATCGATCCTTACTCACCTATCATGTTATTTGGCGTTTCGATGGACTCCAGTAACTTTGATGTGAGATACGAAGTTCTCGGACGCAGCTGAAGCTGGAAATAGTTTTAAATGAAACAACACGTATTAGCGTTGTTCCTGTGATGTATCTAAACGATCCTTACTTATCTAACATGTTATTTGACGTTTGGATGGACTCCAGTAAGTCTGATGTGAGATACAAAGTTTTTGGACGCAGCAGGAGCTGGAAATAGTTTTAAACGAAACAACACGTATTAGCGTTGTTCCTGTGATGTATCTAATCGATCCTTACTCATCTATCATGTTATTTGACGTTTCGATGGACTCCAGTAACTCTAATGTGAGATACGGAATTTTCGGACGCAGCAGAAGCTGGAAATAGTTTTAAACGAAACAACACGCATTAGCGTTGTTCCTGTGATGTATCTAATCGATCCTTACTTAGCTACTATGTTATTTGACGTTTCGATGGACTCCAGTAACTCTAATGTGAGATACGAAGTTCTCGGACGCAGCAGAACCTGGAAATAGTTTTAAACGAAACAACACGTATTAGCGTTGATCCTGTGATGTATCTAATCGATCCTTACTCATCTATCATGTTATTTGACGTTTGGATGGACTCCAGTAACTCTGATGTGAGATACAAAGTTTTTGGACGCAGCAGAACCTGGAAATAGTTTTAAACGAAACAACACGCATCAGCGTTGTTCCTGTGATGTATCTAATCGATCCTTACTCATCTATCATGTTATTTGGCGTTTCGATGGACTCCAGTAACTTTGATGTGAGATACGAAGTTCTCGGACGCAGCTGAAGCTAGAAATAGTTTTAAACGAAACAACACGCATTGGCGTTGTTCCTGTGATGTATCTAATCGATCCTTACTTATCTATCATGTTATTTGACGTTTGGATGGACTCCAGTAACCCTGACGTGAGATACGAAGTTCTCGGACGCAGCAGAACCTGGAAATAGTTTTAAACGAAACAACGCGCATTAGCGTTGTTCCTGCGATGTATCTAATCGATCCTTACTCATCTATCATGTTATTTGGCGTTTCGATGGACTCCAGTATCTTAGATGTGAGATACGAAGTTCTCGGACGCAGCTGAAGCTAGAAATAGTTTTAAACGAAACAACACGCATTAGCGTTGTTCCTGTGATGTATCTAATCGATCCTTACTCATCTATCATGTTATTTGACGTTTGGATGGACTCCAGTAACTCTGATGTGAGATACAAAGTTTTTGGACGCAGCAGAAGCTGGAAAAAGTTTTGAACGAAACAACACGTATTAGCGTTGTTCCTGTGATGTATCTAATCGATCCTTACTTAGCTACTATGTTATTTGACGTTTGGATGGACTCCAGTAACTCTAATGTGAGATACGAAATTTTCGGACGCAGCAGAAGCTGGAAATAGTTTTAAACGAAACAACACGCATTAGCGTTGTTCCTGTGATGTATCTAATCGATCCCTACTTATCTATCATGTTATTTGACGTTTGGATGGACTCCAGTAACCCTGACGTGAGATACGAAGTTCTCGGACGCAGCAGAAGCTGGAAATAGTTTTAAACGAAACAACACGCATTAGCGTTGTTCCTGTGATGTATCTAATCGATCCTTACTTATCTATCATGTTATTTGACGTTAGGATGGACTCCAGTAACCCTGACGTCAGATAGGAAGTTCTCGGTTGCAGCAGAAGCTGGAAATAGTTTTAAACGAAACAACACGTATTAGCGTTGTTCCTGTGATGTATCTAATCGATCCTTACTCATCTATCATGTTATTTGACGTTTGGATGGACTCCAGTAACTCTGATGTGAGATACAAAGTTTTTGGACGCAGCAGAAGCTGGAAATAGTTTTGAACGAAACAACACGTATTAGCGTTGTTCCTGTGATGTATCTAATCGATCCTTACTTATCTATCATGTTATTTGACGTTTGGATGGACTCCAGTAAGTCTGATGTGAGATACAAAATTTTTGGACGCAGCAGGAGCTGGAGATAGTTTTAAACGAAACAACACGTATTAGCGTTGTTCCTGTGCTGTATCTAATCGATCCTTACTCATATATCATGTTATTTGGCGTTTCGATGGACTCCAGTAGCTCTGATGTGAGATACAAAGTTTTTGGACGCAGCAGAAGCTGGAAATAGTTTTGAACGAAGCAACACGTATTACCGTTGTTCCTGTGATGTATCTAATCGATCCTTACTCATCTATCATGTTATTTGGCGTTTCGATATACTCCAGTAACTTTGATGTGAGATACGAAGTTCTCGGACGCAGCTGAAGCTGGAAATAGTTTTAAACGAAACAACACGCATTAGCGTTGTTCCTGTGATGTATCTAATCGATCCTTACTTATCTATCATGTTATTTGACGTTTGGATGGACTCCAGTAACCCTGACGTGAGATACGAAGTTCTCGGACGCAGCAGAAGCTGGAAATAGTTTTGAACGAAACAACACGTATTAGCGTTGTTCCTGTGATGTATCTAATCGATCCTTACTCATCTATCATGTTATTTGGCGCTTCGATGGACTCCAGTAACTTTGATGTGAGATACGAAGTTCTCGGACTCAGCTGAAGCTAGAAATAGTTTTAAACGAAACAACACCCATTAGCGTTGTTACTGTGATGTATCTAATCGATCCTTACTTATCTATCATGTTATTTGACGTTTGGATGGACTCCAGTAAGTCTGACGTGAGATACAAAATTTTTGGACGCAGCAGGAGCTGGAGATAGTTTTAAACGAAACAACACGTATTAGCGTTGTTCCTGTGCTGTATCTAATCGATCCTTACTCATATATCATGTTATTTGGCGTTTCGATGGACTCCAGTAGCTCTGATGTGAGATACAAAGTTTTTGGACGCAGCAGAAGCTGGAAATAGTTTTGAACGAAACAACACGTATTACCGTTGTTCCTGTGATGTATCTAATCGATCCTTACTCATCTATCATGTTATTTGGCGTTTCGATATACTCCAGTAACTTTGATGGGAGATACGAAGTTCTCGGACGCAGCTGAAGCTGGAAATAGTTTTAAACGAAACAACACGCATTAGCGTTGTTCCTGTGATGTATCTAATCGATCCTTACTTATCTATCATGTTATTTGACGTTTGGATGGACTCCAGTAGCCCTGACGTGAGATACGAAGTTCTCGGACGCAGCAGAAGCTGGAAATAGTTTTAAACGAAACAACACGTATTAGCGTTGATCCTGTGATGTATCTAATCGATCCTTACTCATCTATCATGTTATTTGGCGTTTCGATGGACTCCAGTATCTTAGATGTGAGATACGAAGTTCTCGGACGCAGCTGAAGCTAGAAATAGTTTTAAACGAAACAACACGCATTAGCGTTGTTCCTGTGATGTATCTAATCGATCCTTACTCATCTATCATGTTATTTGGCGTTTCGATGGAATCCAGTAACTTTGATGTGAGATACGAAGTTCTCGGACGCAGCTGAAGCTGGAAATAGTTTTAAATGAAACAACACGTATTAGCGTTGTTCCTGTGATGTATCTAATCGATCCTTACTCATCTATCATGTTATTTGACGTTTGGATGGACTCCAGTAACTCTGATGTGAGATACAAAGTTTTTGGACGCAGCAGAAGCTGGAAAAAGTTTTGAACGAAACAACACGTATTAGCGTTGTTCCTGTGATGTATCTAATCGATCCTTACTTAGCTACTATGTTATTTGACGTTTGGATGGACTCCAGTAACTCTAATGTGAGATACGAAATTTTCGGACGCAGCAGAAGCTGGAAATAGTTTTAAACGAAACAACACGCATTAGCGTTGTTCCTGTGATGTATCTAATCGATCCCTACTTATCTATCATGTTATTTGACGTTTGGATGGACTCCAGTAACCCTGACGTGAGATACGAAGTTCTCGGACGCAGCAGAAGCTGGAAATAGTTTTAAACGAAACAACACGCATTAGCGTTGTTCCTGTGATGTATCTAATCGATCCTTACTTATCTATCATGTTATTTGACGTTTGGATGGACTCCAGTAACCCTGACGTGAGATAGGAAGTTCTCGGATGCAGCAGAAGCTGGAAATAGTTTTAAACGAAACAACACGTATTAGCGTTGTTCCTGTGATGTATCTAATCGATCCTTACTCATCTATCATGTTATTTGACGTTTGGATGGACTCCAGTAACTCTGATGTGAGATACAAAGTTTTTGGAAGCAGCAGAAGCTGGAAATAGTTTTGAACGAAACAACACGTATTAGCGTTGTTCCTGTGATGTATCTAATCGATCCTTACTCATCTATCATGTTATTTGGCGTTTCGATGGACTCCAGTAACTTTGATGTGAGATACGAAGTTCTCGGACTCAGCTGAAGCTAGAAATAGTTTTAAACGAAACAACACCCATTAGCGTTGTTACTGTGATGTATCTAATCGATCCTTACTTATCTATCATGTTATTTGACGTTTGGATGGACTCCAGTAAGTCTGATGTGAGATACAAAATTTTTGGACGCAGCAGGAGCTGGAGATAGTTTTAAACGAAACAACACGTATTAGCGTTGTTCCTGTGCTGTATCTAATCGATCCTTACTCATATATCATGTTATTTGGCGTTTCGATGGACTCCAGTAGCTCTGATGTGAGATACAAAGTTTTTGGACGCAGCAGAAGCTGGAAATAGTTTTGAACGAAGCAACACGTATTACCGTTGTTCCTGTGATGTATCTAATCGATCCTTACTCATCTATCATGTTATTTGGCGTTTCGATATACTCCAGTAACTTTGATGTGAGATACGAAGTTCTCGGACGCAGCTGAAGCTGGAAATAGTTTTAAACGAAACAACACGCATTAGCGTTGTTCCTGTGATGTATCTAATCGATCCTTACTTATCTATCATGTTATTTGACGTTTGGATGGACTCCAGTAACCCTGACGTGAGATACGAAGTTCTCGGACGCAGCAGAAGCTGGAAATAGTTTTAAACGAAACAACACGTATTAGCGTTGATCCTGTGATGTATCTAATCGATCCTTACTCATCTATCATGTTATTTGACGTTTGGATGGACTCCAGTAACTCTGATGTGAGATACAAAGTTTTTGGACGCAGCAGAACCTGGAAATAGTTTTAAACGAAACAACACGCATTAGCGTTGTTCCTGTGATGTATCTAATCGATCCTTACTTATCTATCATGTTATTTGACGTTTGGATGGACTCCAGTAACCCTGACGTGAGATACGAAGTTCTCGGACGCAGCAGAACCTGGAAATAGTTTTAAACGAAACAACGCGCATTAGCGTTGTTCCTGTGATGTATCTAATCGATCCTTACTCATCTATCATGTTATTTGGCGTTTCGATGGACTCCAGAAGCTCTGATGTGAGATACGACGTTTTCTGAGGCAGCAGAAGCTGGAAATAGTTTTAAACGAAACAACACGCATTAGCGTTGTTCCTGTGATGTATCTAATCGATCCTTACTCATCTATCATGTTATTTGACGTTTCGATGGACTCCAGTATCTCTAATGTGAGAAACGAAATTTTCGGACGCAGCAGAAGCTGGAAATAGTTTTAAACGAAACAACACGCATTAGCGTTGTTCCTGTGATGTATCTAATCGATCCTTACTTATCTATCATGTTATTTGACGTTTGGATGGACTCCAGTAACCCTGACGTGAGATACGAAGTTCTCGGACGTAGCAGAACCTGGAAATAGTTTTAAACCAAACAACGCGCATTAGCGTTGTTCCTGTGATGTATCTAATCGATCCTTACTCATCTATCATGTTATTTGGCGTTTCGATGGACTCCAGTAACTTAGATGTGAGATACGAAGTTCTCGGACGCAGCTGAAGCTAGAAATAGTTTTAAACGAAACAACACGCATTAGCGTTGTTCCTGTGATGTATCTAATCGATCCTTACTCATCTATCATGTTATTTGACGTTTCGATGGACTCCAGTAACTCTAATGTGAGAAACGAAATTTTCGGACGCAGCAGAAGCTGGAAATAGTTTTAAACGAAACAACACGCATTAGCGTTGTTCCTGTGATGTATCTAATCGATCCTTACTCATCTATCATGTTATTTGGCGTTTCGATGGAATCCAGTAACTTTGATGTGAGCTACGACGTTTTCGGACGCAGCAGAAGCTGGAAATAGTTTTAAATGAAACAACACGTATTAGTGTTGTTCCTGTGCTGTATCTAATCGATCCTTACTCATATATCATGTTATTTGGCGTTTCGATGGACTCCAGTAGCTCTGATGTGAGATACAAAGTTTTTGGACGCAGCAGAAGCTGGAAATAGTTTTGAACGAAACAACACGTATTAGCGTTGTTCCTGTGATGTATCTAATCGATCCTTACTCATCTATCATGTTATTTGGCGTTTCGATGGACTCCAGTAACTTTGATGTGAGATACGAAGTTCTCGGACGCAGCTGAAGCTAGAAATAGTTTTAAACGAAACAACACGCATTAGCATTGTTACTGTGATGTATCTAATCGATCCTTACTTATCTATCATGTTATTTGACGTTTGGATGGACTCCAGTAAGTCTGATGTGAGATACAAAGTTTTTGGACGCAGCAGGAGCTGGAAATAGTTTTAAACGAAACAACACGTATTAGCGTTGTTCCTGTGCTGTATCTAATAGATCCTTACTCATATATCATGTTATTTGGCGTTTCGATGGACTCCAGTAGCTCTGATGTGAGATACGACGTTTTCGGACGCAGCAGAAGCTGGAAATAGTTTTAGACGAGACAACACGTATTAGCGTTGTTCCTGTGATGTATCTAATCGATCCTTACTCATCTATCATGTTATTTGACGTTTCGATGGACTCCAGTAGCTCTGATGTGAGATACGACGTTTTCGGACGCAGCAGAAGCTGGAAATAGTTTTAAACGAGACAACACGTATTAGCGTTGTTCCTGTGATGTAGCTAATCGATCCTTACTCATCTATCATGTTATTTGACGTTTGGATGGACTCCAGTAACTCTAATGTGAGATACGAAATTTTCGGACGCAGCAGAAGCTGGAAATAGTTTTAAACGAAACAACACGCATTAGCGTTGTTCCTGTAATGTATCTAATCGATCCTTACTTATCTATCATGTTATTTGACGTTTGGATGGACTCCAGTAACCCTGACGTGAAATACGAAGTTCTCGGACGCAGCAGAAGCTGGAAATAGTTTTAAACGAAACAACACGCATTAGCGTTGTTCCTGTGATGTATCTAATCGATCCTTACTTATCTATCATGTTATTTGACATTTGGATGGACTCCAGTAACCCTGACGTGAGATACGAAGTTCTCGGAGGCAGCAGAAGCTGGAAATAGTTTTAAACGAAACAACACGTATTAGCGTTGTTCCTGTGATGTATCTAATCGATCCTTACTCATCTATCATGTTATTTGACGTTTGGATGGACTCCAGTAACTCTGATGTGAGATACAAAGTCTTTGGACGCAGCAGAAGCTGGAAATAGTTTTGAAGGAAACAACACGTATTAGCGTTGTTCCTGTGATGTATCTAATCGATCCTTACTCATCTATCATGTTATTTGACGTTTGGATGGACTCCAGTAACTCTGATGTGAGATACAAAGTTTTTGGACGCAGCAGGAGCTGGAAATAGTTTGAAACGAAACAACACGTATTGGCGTTGTTCCTGTGCTGTATCTAATCGATCCTTACTCATATATCATGTTATTTGGCGTTTCGATGGACTCCAGTAGCTCTGATGTGAGATACGACGTTTTCGGACGCAGCAGAAGCTGGAAATAGTTTGAAACGAAACAACACGTATTAGCGTTGTTCCTGTGATGTATCTAATCGATCCTTACTCATCTATCATGTTATTTGACGTTTGGATGGACTCCAGTAACTCTGATGTGAGATAAAAAGTCTTTGGACGCAGCAGAAGCTGGAAATAGTTTTGAAGGAAACAACACGTATTAGCGTTGTTCCTGTGATGTATCTAATCGATCCTTACTCATCTATCATGTTATTTGACGTTTGGATGGACTCCAGTAACTCTAATGTGAGAAACGAAATTTTCGGACGCAGCAGAAGCTGGAAATAGTTTTAAACGAAACAACACGCATTAGCGTTGTTCCTGTGATGTATCTAATCGATCCTTACTCATCTATCATGTTATTTGGCGTTTCGATGGAATCCAGTAACTTTGATGTGAGATACGACGTTTTCGGACGCAGCAGAAGCTGGAAATAGTTTTAAATGAAACAACACGTATTAGTGTTGTTCCTGTGCTGTATCTAATCGATCCTTACTCATATATCATGTTATTTGGCGTTTCGATGGACTCCAGTAGCTCTGATGTGAGATACAAAGTTTTTGGACGCAGCAGAAGCTGGAAATAGTTTTGAACGAAACAACACGTATTAGCGTTGTTCCTGTGATGTATCTAATCGATCCTTACTCATCTATCATGTTATTTGGCGTTTCGATGGACTCCAGTAACTTTGATGTGAGATACGAAGTTCTCGGACGCAGCTGAAGCTAGAAATAGTTTTAAACGAAACAACACGCATTAGCATTGTTACTGTGATGTATCTAATCGATCCTTACTTATCTATCATGTTATTTGACGTTTGGATGGACTCCAGTAAGTCTGATGTGAGATACAAAGTTTTTGGACGCAGCAAGAGCTGGAAATAGTTTTAAACGAAACAACACGTATTAGCGTTGTTCCTGTGCTGTATCTAATAGATCCTTACTCATATATCATGTTATTTGGCGTTTCGATGGACTCCAGTAGCTCTGATGTGAGATACGACGTTTTCGGACGCAGCAGAAGCTGGAAATAGTTTTAGACGAGACAACACGTATTAGCGTTGTTCCTGTGATGTATCTAATCGATCCTTACTCATCTATCATGTTATTTGACGTTTCGATGGACTCCAGTAGCTCTGATGTGAGATACGACGTTTTCGGACGCAGCAGAAGCTGGAAATAGTTTTAAACGAGACAACACGTATTAGCGTTGTTCCTGTGATGTATCTAATCGATCCTTACTCATCTATCATGTTATTTGACGTTTGGATGGACTCCAGTAACTCTAATGTGAGATACGAAATTTTCGGACGCAGCAGAAGCTGGAAATAGTTTTAAACGAAACAACACGCATTAGCGTTGTTCCTGTAATGTATCTAATCGATCCTTACTTATCTATCATGTTATTTGACGTTTGGATGGACTCCAGTAACCCTGACGTGAAATACGAAGTTCTCGGACGCAGCAGAAGCTGGAAATAGTTTTAAACGAAACAACACGCATTAGCGTTGTTCCTGTGATGTATCTAATCGATCCTTACTTATCTATCATGTTATTTGACATTTGGATGGACTCCAGTAACCCTGACGTGAGATACGAAGTTCTCGGAGGCAGCAGAAGCTGGAAATAGTTTTAAACGAAACAACACGTATTAGCGTTGTTCCTGTGATGTATCTAATCGATCCTTACTCATCTATCATGTTATTTGACGTTTGGATGGACTCCAGTAACTCTGATGTGAGATACAGTCTTTGGACGCAGCAGAAGCTGGAAATAGTTTTGAAGGAAACAACACGTATTAGCGTTGTTCCTGTGATGTATCTAATCGATCCTTACTCATCTATCATGTTATTTGACGTTTGGATGGACTCCAGTAACTCTGATGTGAGATACAAAGTTTTTGGACGCAGCAGGAGCTGGAAATAGTTTGAAACGAAACAACACGTATTGGCGTTGTTCCTGTGCTGTATCTAATCGATCCTTACTCATATATCATGTTATTTGGCGTTTCGATGGACTCCAGTAGCTCTGATGTGAGATACGACGTTTTCGGACGCAGCAGAAGCTGGAAATAGTTTTAAACGAAACAACACGTATTAGCGTTGTTCCTGTGATGTATCTAATCGATCCTTACTTATCTATCATGTTATTTGACGTTTGGATGGACTCCAGTAACCCTGACGTGAGATACGAAGTTCTCGGACGCAGCAGAAGCTGGAAATAGTTTTGAACGAAACAACACGTATTAGCGTTGTTCCTGTGATGTATCTAATCGATCCTTACTCACCTATCATGTTATTTGGCGTTTCGATGGACTCCAGTAACTTTGATGTGAGATACGAAGTTCTCGGACGCAGCTGAAGCTGGAAATAGTTTTAAATGAAACAACACGTATTAGCGTTGTTCCTGTGATGTATCTAAACGATCCTTACTTATCTAACATGTTATTTGACGTTTGGATGGACTCCAGTAAGTCTGATGTGAGATACAAAGTTTTTGGACGCAGCAGGAGCTGGAAATAGTTTTAAACGAAACAACACGTATTAGCGTTGTTCCTGTGATGTATCTAATCGATCCTTACTCATCTATCATGTTATTTGACGTTTCGATGGACTCCAGTAACTCTAATGTGAGATACGAAATTTTCGGACGCAGCAGAAGCTGGAAATAGTTTTAAACGAAACAACACGCATTAGCGTTGTTCCTGTGATGTAACTAATCGATCCTTACTTAGCTACTATGTTATTTGACGTTTCGATGGACTCCAGTAACTCTAATGTGAGATACGAAGTTCTCGGACGCAGCAGAACCTGGAAATAGTTTTAAACGAAACAACACGTATTAGCGTTGATCCTGTGATGTATCTAATCGATCCTTACTCATCTATCATGTTATTTGACGTTTGGATGGACTCCAGTAACTCTGATGTGAGATACAAAGTTTTTGGACGCAGCAGAACCTGGAAATAGTTTTAAACGAAACAACACGCATCAGCGTTGTTCCTGTGATGTATCTAATCGATCCTTACTCATCTATCATGTTATTTGGCGTTTCGATGGACTCCAGTAACTTTGATGTGAGATACGAAGTTCTCGGACGCAGCTGAAGCTAGAAATAGTTTTAAACGAAACAACACGCATTGGCGTTGTTCCTGTGATGTATCTAATCGATCCTTACTTATCTATCATGTTATTTGACGTTTGGATGGACTCCAGTAACCCTGACGTGAGATACGAAGTTCTCGGACGCAGCAGAACCTGGAAATAGTTTTAAACGAAACAACGCGCATTAGCATTGTTCCTGCGATGTATCTAATCGATCCTTACTCATCTATCATGTTATTTGGCGTTTCGATGGACTCCAGTATCTTAGATGTGAAATACGAAGTTCTCGGACGCAGCTGAAGCTAGAAATAGTTTTAAACGAAACAACACGCATTAGCGTTGTTCCTGTGATGTATCTAATCGATCCTTACTTATCTATCATGTTATTTGACGTTTGGATGGACTCCAGTAACCCTGACGTGAGATAGGAAGTTCTCGGATGCAGCAGAAGCTGGAAATAGTTTTAAACGAAACAACACGTATTAGCGTTGTTCCTGTGATGTATCTAATCGATCCTTACTCATCTATCATGTTATTTGACGTTTGGATGGACTCCAGTAACTCTGATGTGAGATACAAAGTTTTTGGACGCAGCAGAAGCTGGAAATAGTTTTGAACGAAACAACACGTATTAGCGTTGTTCCTGTGATGTATCTAATCGATCCTTACTCATCTATCATGTTATTTGGCGCTTCGATGGACTCCAGTAACTTTGATGTGAGATACGAAGTTCTCGGACTCAGCTGAAGCTAGAAATAGTTTTAAACGAAACAACACCCATTAGCGTTGTTACTGTGATGTATCTAATCGATCCTTACTTATCTATCATGTTATTTGACGTTTGGATGGACTCCAGTAAGTCTGACGTGAGATACAAAATTTTTGGACGCAGCAGGAGCTGGAGATAGTTTTAAACGAAACAACACGTATTAGCGTTGTTCCTGTGCTGTATCTAATCGATCCTTACTCATATATCATGTTATTTGGCGTTTCGATGGACTCCAGTAGCTCTGATGTGAGATACAAAGTTTTTGGACGCAGCAGAAGCTGGAAATAGTTTTGAACGAAACAACACGTATTACCGTTGTTCCTGTGATGTATCTAATCGATCCTTACTCATCTATCATGTTATTTGGCGTTTCGATATACTCCAGTAACTTTGATGTGAGATACGAAGTTCTCGGACGCAGCAGAAGCTGGAAATAGTTTTAAACGAAACAACACGCATTAGCGTTGTTCCTGTGATGTATCTAATCGATCCTTACTTATCTATCATGTTATTTGACATTTGGATGGACTCCAGTAACCCTGACGTGAGATACGAAGTTCTCGGAGGCAGCAGAAGCTGGAAATAGTTTTAAACGAAACAACACGTATTAGCGTTGTTCCTGTGATGTATCTAATCGATCCTTACTCATCTATCATGTTATTTGACGTTTGGATGGACTCCAGTAACTCTGATGTGAGATACAAAGTCTTTGGACGCAGCAGAAGCTGGAAATAGTTTTGAAGGAAACAACACGTATTAGCGTTGTTCCTGTGATGTATCTAATCGATCCTTACTCATCTATCATGTTATTTGACGTTTGGATGGACTCCAGTAACTCTGATGTGAGATACAAAGTTTTTGGACGCAGCAGGAGCTGGAAATAGTTTGAAACGAAACAACACGTATTGGCGTTGTTCCTGTGCTGTATCTAATCGATCCTTACTCATATATCATGTTATTTGGCGTTTCGATGGACTCCAGTAGCTCTGATGTGAGATACGACGTTTTCGGACGCAGCAGAAGCTGGAAATAGTTTTAAACGAAACAACACGTATTAGCGTTGTTCCTGTGATGTATCTAATCGATCCTTACTTATCTATCATGTTATTTGACGTTTGGATGGACTCCAGTAACCCTGACGTGAGATACGAAGTTCTCGGACGCAGCAGAAGCTGGAAATAGTTTTGAACGAAACAACACGTATTAGCGTTGTTCCTGTGATGTATCTAATCGATCCTTACTCACCTATCATGTTATTTGGCGTTTCGATGGACTCCAGTAACTTTGATGTGAGATACGAAGTTCTCGGACGCAGCTGAAGCTGGAAATAGTTTTAAATGAAACAACACGTATTAGCGTTGTTCCTGTGATGTATCTAAACGATCCTTACTTATCTAACATGTTATTTGACGTTTGGATGGACTCCAGTAAGTCTGATGTGAGATACAAAGTTTTTGGACGCAGCAGGAGCTGAAAATAGTTTTAAACGAAACAACACGTATTAGCGTTGTTCCTGTGATGTATCTAATCGATCCTTGCTCATCTATCATGTTATTTGACGTTTCGATGGACTCCAGTAACTCTAATGTGAGATACGAAATTTTCGGACGCAGCAGAAGCTGGAAATAGTTTTAAACGAAACAACACGCATTAGCGTTGTTCCTGTGATGTATCTAATCGATCCTTACTTAGCTACTATGTTATTTGACGTTTCGATGGACTCCAGTAACTCTAATGTGAGATACGAAGTTCTCGGACGCAGCAGAACCTGGAAATAGTTTTAAACGAAACAACACGTATTAGCGTTGATCCTGTGATGTATCTAATCGATCCTTACTCATCTATCATGTTATTTGACGTTTGGATGGACTCCAGTAACTCTGATGTGAGATACAAAGTTTTTGGACGCAGCAGAACCTGGAAATAGTTTTAAACGAAACAACACGCATCAGCGTTGTTCCTGTGATGTATCTAATCGATTCTTACTCATCTATCATGTTATTTGGCGTTTCGATGGACTCCAGTAACTTTGATGTGAGATACGAAGTTCTCGGACGCAGCTGAAGCTAGAAATAGTTTTAAACGAAACAACACGCATTGGCGTTGTTCCTGTGATGTATCTAATCGATCCTTACTTATCTATCATGTTATTTGACGTTTGGATGGACTCCAGTAACCCTGACGTGAGATACGAAGTTCTCGGACGCAGCAGAACCTGGAAATAGTTTTAAACGAAACAACGCGCATTAGCGTTGTTCCTGCGATGTATCTAATCGATCCTTACTCATCTATCATGTTATTTGGCGTTTCGATGGACTCCAGTATCTTAGATGTGAAATACGAAGTTCTCGGACGCAGCTGAAGCTAGAAATAGTTTTAAACGAAACAACACGCATTAGCGTTGTTCCTGTGATGTATCTAATCGATCCTTACTCATCTATCATGTTATTTGACGTTTGGATGGACTCCAGTAACTCTGATGTGAGATACAAAGTTTTTGGACGCAGCAGAAGCTGGAAAAAGTTTTGAACGAAACAACACGTATTAGCGTTGTTCCTGTGATGTATCTAATCGATCCTTACTTAGCTACTATGTTATTTGACGTTTGGATGGACTCCAGTAACTCTAATGTGAGATACGAAATTTTCGGACGCAGCAGAAGCTGGAAATAGTTTTAAACGAAACAACACGCATTAGCGTTGTTCCTGTGATGTATCTAATCGATCCCTACTTATCTATCATGTTATTTGACGTTTGGATGGACTCCAGTAACCCTGACGTGAGATACGAAGTTCTCGGACGCAGCAGAAGCTGGAAATAGTTTTAAACGAAACAACACGCATTAGCGTTGTTCCTGTGATGTATCTAATCGATCCTTACTTATCTATCATGTTATTTGACGTTTGGATGGACTCCAGTAACCCTGACGTGAGATAGGAAGTTCTCGGATGCAGCAGAAGCTGGAAATAGTTTTAAACGAAACAACACGTATTAGCGTTGTTCCTGTGATGTATCTAATCGATCCTTACTCATCTATCATGTTATTTGACGTTTGGATGGACTCCAGTAACTCTGATGTGAGATACAAAGTTTTTGGACGCAGCAGAAGCTGGAAATAGTTTTGAACGAAACAACACGTATTAGCGTTGTTCCTGTGATGTATCTAATCGATCCTTACTCATCTATCATGTTATTTGGCGCTTCGATGGACTCCAGTAACTTTGATGTGAGATACGAAGTTCTCGGACTCAGCTGAAGCTAGAAATAGTTTTAAACGAAACAACACCCATTAGCGTTGTTACTGTGATGTATCTAATCGATCCTTACTTATCTATCATGTTATTTGACGTTTGGATGGACTCCAGTAAGTCTGACGTGAGATACAAAATTTTTGGACGCAGCAGGAGCTGGAGATAGTTTTAAACGAAACAACACGTATTAGCGTTGTTCCTGTGCTGTATCTAATCGATCCTTACTCATATATCATGTTATTTGGCGTTTCGATGGACTCCAGTAGCTCTGATGTGAGATACAAAGTTTTTGGACGCAGCAGAAGCTGGAAATAGTTTTGAACGAAACAACACGTATTAGCGTTGTTCCTGTGATGTATCTAATCGATCCTTACTCATCTATCATGTTATTTGGCGTTTCGATATACTCCAGTAACTTTGATGTGAGATACGAAGTTCTCGGACGCAGCTGAAGCTGGAAATAGTTTTAAACGAAACAACACGCATTAGCGTTGTTCCTGTGATGTATCTAATCGATCCTTACTTATCTATCATGTTATTTGACGTTTGGATGGACTCCAGTAACCCTGACGTGAGATACGAAGTTCTCGGACGCAGCAGAAGCTGGAAATAGTTTTAAACGAAACAACACGTATTAGCGTTGATCCTGTGATGTATCTAATCGATCCTTACTCATCTATCATGTTATTTGACGTTTGGATGGACTCCAGTAACTCTGATGTGAGATACAAAGTTTTTGGACGCAGCAGAACCTGGAAATAGTTTTAAACGAAACAACACGCATTAGCGTTGTTCCTGTGATGTATCTAATCGATCCTTACTTATCTATCATGTTATTTGACGTTTGGATGGACTCCAGTAACTCTGATGTGAGATACAAAGTTTTTGGACGCAGCAGAACCTGGAAATAGTTTTAAACGAAACAACACGCATTAGCGTTGTTCCTGTGATGTATCTAAACGATCCTTACTTATCTAACATGTTATTTGACGTTTGGATGGACTCCAGTAAGTCTGATGTGAGATACAAAGTTTTTGGACGCAGCAGGAGCTGGAAATAGTTTTAAACGAAACAACACGTATTAGCGTTGTTCCTGTGATGTATCTAATCGATCCTTACTCATCTATCATGTTATTTGACGTTTCGATGGACTCCAGTAACTCTAATGTGAGATACGAAATTTTCGGACGCAGCAGAAGCTGGAAATAGTTTTAAACGAAACAACACGCATTAGCGTTGTTCCTGTGATGTATCTAATCGATCCTTACTTAGCTACTATGTTATTTGACGTTTCGATGGACTCCAGTAACTCTAATGTGAGATACGAAATTTTCGGACGCAGCAGAAGCTGGAAATAGTTTTAAACGAAACAACACGCATTAGCGTTGTTCCTGTGATGTATCTAATCGATCCTTACTTATCTATCATGTTATTTGACGTTTGGATGGACCCCAGTAACCCTGACGTGAGATACGAAGTTCTCGGACGCAGCAGAAGCTGGAAATAGTTTTAAACGAAACAACACGTATTAGCGTTGTTCCTGTGATGTATCTAATCGATCCTTACTCATCTATCATGTTATTTGACGTTTGGATGGACTCCAGTAACTCTGATGTGAGATACAAAGTTTTTGGACGCAGCAGAAGCTGGAAATAGTTTTGAACGAAACAACACGTATTAGGGTTGTTCCTGTGATGTATCTAATCGATTCTTACTCATCTATCATGTTATTTGGCGTTTCGATGAACTCCAGTAGCTCTGATGTGAGATACAAAGTTTTTGGACGCAGCAGAAGCTGGAAATAGTTTTGAACGAAACAACACGTATTAGCGTTGTTCCTGTGATGTATCTAATCGATCCTTACTCATCTATCATGTTATTTGGCGTTTCGATGGACTCCAGAAGCTCTGATGTGAGATACGACGTTTTCTGAGGCAGCAGAAGCTGGAAATAGTTTTAAACGAAACAACACGCATTAGCGTTGTTCCTGTGATGTATCTAATCGATCCTTACTCATTTATCATGTTATTTGACGTTTCGATGGACTCCAGTATCTCTAATGTGAGAAACGAAATTTTCGGACGCAGCAGAAGCTGGAAATAGTTTTAAACGAAACAACACGCATTAGCGTTGTTCCTGTGATGTATCTAATCGATCCTTACTTATCTATCATGTTATTTGACGTTTGGATGGACTCCAGTAACCCTGACGTGAGATACGAAGTTCTCGGACGTAGCAGAACCTGGAAATAGTTTTAAACCAAACAACGCGCATTAGCGTTGTTCCTGTGATGTATCTAATCGATCCTTACTCATCTATCATGTTATTTGGCGTTTCGATGGACTCCAGTAACTTAGATGTGAGATACGAAGTTCTCGGACGCAGCTGAAGCTAGAAATAGTTTTAAACGAAACAACACGCATTAGCGTTGTTCCTGTGATGTATCTAATCGATCCTTACTCATCTATCATGTTATTTGACGTTTCGATGGACTCCAGTAACTCTAATGTGAGAAACGAAATTTTCGGACGCAGCAGAAGCTGGAAATAGTTTTAAACGAAACAACACGCATTAGCGTTGTTCCTGTGATGTATCTAATCGATCCTTACTCATCTATCATGTTATTTGGCGTTTCGATGGAATCCAGTAACTTTGATGTGAGATACGACGTTTTCGGACGCAGCTGAAGCTAGAAATAGTTTTAAACGAAACAACACGCATTGGCGTTGTTCCTGTGATGTATCTAATCGATCCTTACTTATCTATCATGTTATTTGACGTTTGGATGGACTCCAGTAACCCTGACGTGAGATACGAAGTTCTCGGACGCAGCAGAACCTGGAAATAGTTTTAAACGAAACAACGCGCATTAGCGTTGTTCCTGCGATGTATCTAATCGATCCTTACTCATCTATCATGTTATTTGGCGTTTCGATGGACTCCAGTATCTTAGATGTGAGATAAGAAGTTCTCGGACGCAGCTGAAGCTAGAAATAGTTTTAAACGAAACAACACGCATTAGCGTTGTTCCTGTGATGTATCTAATCGATCCTTACTCATCTATCATGTTATTTGACGTTTCGATGGACTCCAGTAACTCTAATGTGAGAAACGAAATTTTCGGACGCAGCAGAAGCTGGAAATAGTTTTAAACGAAACAACACGCATTAGCGTTGTTCCTGTGATGTATCTAATCGATCCTTACTCATCTATCATGTTATTTGGCGTTTCGATGGAATCCAGTAACTTTGATGTGAGATACGAAGTTCTCGGACGCAGCTGAAGCTGGAAATAGTTTTAAATGAAACAACACGTATTAGCGTTGTTCCTGTGATGTATCTAATCGATCCTTACTCATCTATCATGTTATTTGACGTTTGGATGGACTCCAGTAACTCTGATGTGAGATACAAAGTTTTTGGACGCAGCAGAAGCTGGAAAAAGTTTTGAACGAAACAACACGTATTAGCGTTGTTCCTGTGATGTATCTAATCGATCCTTACTTAGCTACTATGTTATTTGACGTTTGGATGGACTCCAGTAACTCTAATGTGAGATACGAAATTTTCGGACGCAGCAGAAGCTGGAAATAGTTTTAAACGAAACAACACGCATTAGCGTTGTTCCTGTGATGTATCTAATCGATCCCTACTTATCTATCATGTTATTTGACGTTTGGATGGACTCCAGTAACCCTGAGGTGAGATACGAAGTTCTCGGACGCAGCAGAAGCTGGAAATAGTTTTAAACGAAACAACACGCATTAGCGTTGTTCCTGTGATGTATCTAATCGATCCTTACTTATCTATCATGTTATTTGACGTTTGGATGGACTCCAGTAACCCTGACGTGAGATAGGAAGTTCTCGGATGCAGCAGAAGCTGGAAATAGTTTTAAACGAAACAACACGTATTAGCGTTGTTCCTGTGATGTATCTAATCGATCCTTACTCATCTATCATGTTATTTGACGTTTGGATGGACTCCAGTAACTCTGATGTGAGATACAAAGTTCTTGGACGCAGCAGAAGCTGGAAATAGTTTTGAACGAAACAACACGTATTAGCGTTGTTCCTGTGATGTATCTAATCGATCCTTACTCATCTACCATGTTATTTGGCGTTTCGATGGACTCCAGTAACTTTGATGTGAGATACGAAGTTCTCGGACTCAGCTGAAGCTAGAAATAGTTTTAAACGAAACAACACCCATTAGCGTTGTTACTGTGATGTATCTAATCGATCCTTACTTATCTATCATGTTATTTGACGTTTGGATGGACTCCAGTAACCCTGACGTGAGATAGGAAGTTCTCGGATGCAGCAGAAGCTGGAAATAGTTTTAAACGAAACAACACGTATTAGCGTTGTTCCTGTGATGTATCTAATCGATCCTTACTCATCTATCATGTTATTTGACGTTTGGATGGACTCCAGTAACTCTGATGTGAGATACAAAGTTTTTGGACGCAGCAGAAGCTGGAAATAGTTTTGAACGAAACAACACGTATTAGCGTTGTTCCTGTGATGTATCTAATCGATCCTTACTCATCTACCATGTTATTTGGCGTTTCGATGGACTCCAGTAACTTTGATGTGAGATACGAAGTTCTCGGACTCAGCTGAAGCTAGAAATAGTTTTAAACGAAACAACACCCATTAGCGTTGTTACTGTGATGTATCTAATCGATCCTTACTTATCTATCATGTTATTTGACGTTTGGATGGACTCCAGTAAGTCTGATGTGAGATACAAAATTTTTGGACGCAGCAGGAGCTGGAGATAGTTTTAAACGAAACAACACGTATTAGCGTTGTTCCTGTGCTGTATCTAATCGATCCTTACTCATATATCATGTTATTTGTCGTTTCGATGGACTCCAGTAGCTCTGATGTGAGATACAAAGTTTTTGGACGCAGCAGAAGCTGGAAATAGTTTTGAACGAAGCAACACGTATTACCGTTGTTCCTGTGATGTATCTAATCGATCCTTACTCATCTATCATGTTATTTGGCGTTTCGATATACTCCAGTAACTTTGATGTGAGATACGAAGTTCTCGGACGCAGCTGAAGCTGGAAATAGTTTTAAACGAAACAACACGCATTAGCGTTGTTCCTGTGATGTATCTAATCGATCCTTACTTATCTATCATGTTATTTGACGTTTGGATGGACTCCAGTAACCCTGACGTGAGATACGAAGTTCTCGGACGCAGCAGAAGCTGGAAATAGTTTTAAACGAAACAACACGTATTAGCGTTGATCCTGTGATGTATCTAATCGATCCTTACTCATCTATCATGTTATTTGACGTTTGGATGGACTCCAGTAACTCTGATGTGAGATACAAAGTTTTTGGACGCAGCAGAACCTGGAAATAGTTTTAAACGAAACAACACGCATTAGCGTTGTTCCTGTGATGTATCTAATCGATCCTTACTTATCTATCATGTTATTTGACGTTTGGATGGACTCCAGTAACCCTGACGTGAGATACGAAGTTCTCGGACGCAGCAGAACCTGGAAATAGTTTTAAACGAAACAACGCGCATTAGCGTTGTTCCTGTGATGTATCTAATCGATCCTTACTCATCTATCATGTTATTTGGCGTTTCGATGGACTCCAGAAGCTCTGATGTGAGATACGACGTTTTCTGAGGCAGCAGAAGCTGGAAATAGTTTTAAACGAAACAACACGCATTAGCGTTGTTCCTGTGATGTATCTAATCGATCCTTACTCATCTATCATGTTATTTGACGTTTCGATGGACTCCAGTATCTCTAATGTGAGAAACGAAATTTTCGGACGCAGCAGAAGCTGGAAATAGTTTTAAACGAAACAACACGCATTAGCGTTGTTCCTGTGATGTATCTAATCGATCCTTACTTATCTATCATGTTATTTGACGTTTGGATGGACTCCAGTAACCCTGACGTGAGATACGAAGTTCTCGGACGTAGCAGAACCTGGAAATAGTTTTAAACCAAACAACGCGCATTAGCGTTGTTCCTGTGATGTATCTAATCGATCCTTACTCATCTATCATGTTATTTGGCGTTTCGATGGACTCCAGTAACTTAGATGTGAGATACGAAGTTCTCGGACGCAGCTGAAGCTAGAAATAGTTTTAAACGAAACAACACGCATTAGCGTTGTTCCTGTGATGTATCTAATCGATCCTTACTCATCTATCATGTTATTTGACGTTTCGATGGACTCCAGTAACTCTAATGTGAGAAACGAAATTTTCGGACGCAGCAGAGGCTGGAAATAGTTTTAAACGAAACAACACGCATTAGCGTTGTTCCTGTGATGTATCTAATCGATCCTTACTCATCTATCATGTTATTTGGCGTTTCGATGGACTCCAGTAACTTTGATGTGAGATACGAAGTTCTCGGACGCAGCTGAAGCTAGAAATAGTTTTAAACGAAACAACACGCATTAGCGTTGTTACTGTGATGTATCTAATCGATCCTTACTTATCTATCATGTTATTTGACATTTGGATGGACTCCAGTAAGTCTGATGTGAGATACAAAGTTTTTGGACGCAGCAGGAGCTGGAAATAGTTTTAAACGAAACAACACGTATTAGCGTTGTTCCTGTGCTGTATCTAATAGATCCTTACTCATATATCATGTTATTTGGCGTTTCGATGGACTCCAGTAGCTCTGATGTGAGATACGACGTTTTCGGACGCAGCTGAAGCTAGAAATAGTTTTAAACGAAACAACACGCATTAGCGTTGTTACTGTGATGTATCTAATCGATCCTTACTTATCTATCATGTTATTTGACATTTGGATGGACTCCAGTAAGTCTGACGTGAGATACGAAGTTCTCGGACGTAGCAGAACCTGGAAATAGTTTTAAACCAAACAACGCGCATTAGCGTTGTTCCTGTGATGTATCTAATCGATCCTTACTCATCTATCATGTTATTTGGCGTTTCGATGGACTCCAGTAACTTAGATGTGAGATACGAAGTTCTCGGACGCAGCTGAAGCTAGAAATAGTTTTAAACGAAACAACACGCATTAGCGTTGTTCCTGTGATGTATCTAATCGATCCTTACTCATCTATCATGTTATTTGACGTTTCGATGGACTCCAGTAACTCTAATGTGAGAAACGAAATTTTCGGACGCAGCAGAGGCTGGAAATAGTTTTAAACGAAACAACACGCATTAGCGTTGTTCCTGTGATGTATCTAATCGATCCTTACTCATCTATCATGTTATTTGGCGTTTCGATGGACTCCAGTAACTTTGATGTGAGATACGAAGTTCTCGGACGCAGCTGAAGCTAGAAATAGTTTTAAACGAAACAACACGCATTAGCGTTGTTACTGTGATGTATCTAATCGATCCTTACTTATCTATCATGTTATTTGACATTTGGATGGACTCCAGTAAGTCTGATGTGAGATACAAAGTTTTTGGACGCAGCAGGAGCTGGAAATAGTTTTAAACGAAACAACACGTATTAGCGTTGTTCCTGTGCTGTATCTAATAGATCCTTACTCATATATCATGTTATTTGGCGTTTCGATGGACTCCAGTAGCTCTGATGTGAGATACGACGTTTTCGGACGCAGCAGAAGCTGGAAATAGTTTTAAACGAAACAACATGCATTAGCGTTGTTCCTGTGATGTATCTAATCGATCCTTACTCATCTATCATGTTATTTGACGTTTCGATGGACTCCAGTAGCTCTGATGTGAGATACGACGTTTTCGGACGCAGCAGAAGCTGGAAATAGTTTTAAGCGAGACAACACGTATTAGCGTTGTTCCTGTGATGTATCTAATCGATCCTTACTCATCTATCATGTTATTTGACGTTTGGATGGACTCCAGTAACTCTAATGTGAGATACGAAATTTTCGGACGCAGCAGAAGCTGGAAATAGTTTTAAACCAAACAACACGCATTAGCGTTGTTCCTGTAATGCATCTAATCGATCCTTACTTATCTATCATGTTATTTGACGTTTGGATGGACTCCAGTAACCCTGACGTGAGATACGAAGTTCTCGGACGCAGCAGAAGCTGGAAATAGTTTTAAACGAAACAACACGCATTAGCGTTGTTCCTGTGATGTATCTAATCGATCCTTACTTATCTATCATGTTATTTGACATTTGGATGGACTCGAGTAACCCTGACGTGAGATACGAAGTTCTCGGAGGCAGCAGAAGCTGGAAATAGTTTTAAACGAAACAACACGTATTAGCGTTGTTCCTGTGATGTATCTAATCGATCCTTACTCATCTATCATGTTATTTGACGTTTGGATGGACTCCAGTAACTCTGATGTGAGATACAAAGTCTTTGGACGCAGCAGAAGCTGGAAATAGTTTTGAAGGAAACAACACGTATTAGCGTTGTTCCTGTGATGTATCTAATCGATCCTTACTCATCTATCATGTTATTTGACGTTTGGATGGACTCCAGTAACTCTGATGTGAGATACAAAGTTTTTGGACGCAGCAGGAGCTGGAAATAGTTTGAAACGAAACAACACGTATTGGCGTTGTTCCTGTGCTGTATCTAATCGATCCTTACTCATATATCATGTTATTTGGCGTTTCGATGGACTCCAGTAGCTCTGATGTGAGATACGACGTTTTCGGACGCAGCAGAAGCTGGAAATAGTTTTAAACGAAACAACACGTATTAGCGTTGTTCCTGTGATGTATCTAATCGATCCTTACTTATCTATCATGTTATTTGACGTTTGGATGGACTCCAGTAACCCTGACGTGAGATACGAAGTTCTCGGACGCATCAGAAGCTGGAAATAGTTTTGAACGAAACAACACGTATTAGCGTTGTTCCTGTGATGTATCTAATCGATCCTTACTCACCTATCATGTTATTTGGCGTTTCGATGGACTCCAGTAACTTTGATGTGAGATACGAAGTTCTCGGACGCAGCTGAAGCTGGAAATAGTTTTAAATGAAACAACACGTATTAGCGTTGTTCCTGTGATGTATCTAAACGATCCTTACTTATCTAAAATGTTATTTGACGTTTGGATGGACTCCAGTAAGTCTGATGTGAGATACAAAGTTTTTGGACGCAGCAGGAGCTGGAAATAGTTTTAAACGAAACAACACGTATTAGCGTTGTTCCTGTGATGTATCTAATCGATCCTTACTCATCTATCATGTTATTTGACGTTTCGATGGACTCCAGTAACTCTAATGTGAGATACGAAATTTTCGGACGCAGCAGAAGCTGGAAATAGTTTTAAACGAAACAACACGCATTAGCGTTGTTCCTGTGATGTATCTAATCGATCCTTACTTAGCTACTATGTTATTTGACGTTTCGATGGACTCCAGTAACTCTAATGTGAGATACGAAATTTTCGGACGCAGCAGAAGCTGGAAATAGTTTTAAACGAAACAACACGCATTAGCGTTGTTCCTGTGATGTATCTAATCGATCCTTACTTATCTATCATGTTATTTGACGTTTGGATGGACCCCAGTAACCCTGACGTGAGATACGAAGTTCTCGGACGCAGCAGAAGCTGGAAATAGTTTTAAACGAAACAACACGTATTAGCGTTGTTCCTGTGATGTATCTAATCGATCCTTACTCATCTATCATGTTATTTGACGTTTGGATGGACTCCAGTAACTCTGATGTGAGATACAAAGTTTTTGGACGCAGCAGAAGCTGGAAATAGTTTTGAACGAAACAACACGTATTAGGGTTGTTCCTGTGATGTATCTAATCGATTCTTACTCATCTATCATGTTATTTGGCGTTTCGATGAACTCCAGTAGCTCTGATGTGAGATACAAAGTTTTTGGACGCAGCAGAAGCTGGAAATAGTTTTAAACGAAACAACACGCATTAGCGTTGTTCCTGTGATGTATCTAATCGATCCTTACTCATCTATCATGTTATTTGACGTTTCGATGGACTCCAGTATCTCTAATGTGAGAAACGAAATTTTCGGACGCAGCAGAAGCTGGAAATAGTTTTAAACGAAACAACACGTATTAGCGTTGTTCCTGTGATGTATCTAATCGATCCTTACTCATCTATCATGTTATTTGACGTTTGGATGGACTCCAGTAACTCTGATGTGAGATACAAAGTTTTTGGACGCAGCAGAAGCTGGAAATAGTTTTGAACGAAACAACACGTATTAGCGTTGTTCCTGTGATGTATCTAATCGATCCTTACTCATCTACCATGTTATTTGGCGTTTCGATGGACTCCAGTAACTTTGATGTGAGATACGAAGTTCTCGGACTCAGCTGAAGCTAGAAATAGTTTTAAACGAAACAACACCCATTAGCGTTGTTACTGTGATGTATCTAATCGATCCTTACTTATCTATCATGTTATTTGACGTTTGGATGGACTCCAGTAAGTCTGATGTGAGATACAAAATTTTTGGACGCAGCAGGAGCTGGAGATAGTTTTAAACGAAACAACACGTATTAGCGTTGTTCCTGTGCTGTATCTAATCGATCCTTACTCATATATCATGTTATTTGTCGTTTCGATGGACTCCAGTAGCTCTGATGTGAGATACAAAGTTTTTGGACGCAGCAGAAGCTGGAAATAGTTTTGAACGAAGCAACACGTATTACCGTTGTTCCTGTGATGTATCTAATCGATCCTTACTCATCTATCATGTTATTTGGCGTTTCGATATACTCCAGTAACTTTGATGTGAGATACGAAGTTCTCGGACGCAGCTGAAGCTGGAAATAGTTTTAAACGAAACAACACGCATTAGCGTTGTTCCTGTGATGTATCTAATCGATCCTTACTTATCTATCATGTTATTTGACGTTTGGATGGACTCCAGTAACCCTGACGTGAGATACGAAGTTCTCGGACGCAGCAGAAGCTGGAAATAGTTTTAAACGAAACAACACGTATTAGCGTTGATCCTGTGATGTATCTAATCGATCCTTACTCATCTATCATGTTATTTGACGTTTGGATGGACTCCAGTAACTCTGATGTGAGATACAAAGTTTTTGGACGCAGCAGAACCTGGAAATAGTTTTAAACGAAACAACACGCATTAGCGTTGTTCCTGTGATGTATCTAATCGATCCTTACTTATCTATCATGTTATTTGACGTTTGGATGGACTCCAGTAACCCTGACGTGAGATACGAAGTTCTCGGACGCAGCAGAACCTGGAAATAGTTTTAAACGAAACAACGCGCATTAGCGTTGTTCCTGTGATGTATCTAATCGATCCTTACTCATCTATCATGTTATTTGGCGTTTCGATGGACTCCAGAAGCTCTGATGTGAGATACGACGTTTTCTGAGGCAGCAGAAGCTGGAAATAGTTTTAAACGAAACAACACGCATTAGCGTTGTTCCTGTGATGTATCTAATCGATCCTTACTCATCTATCATGTTATTTGACGTTTCGATGGACTCCAGTATCTCTAATGTGAGAAACGAAATTTTCGGACGCAGCAGAAGCTGGAAATAGTTTTAAACGAAACAACACGCATTAGCGTTGTTCCTGTGATGTATCTAATCGATCCTTACTTATCTATCATGTTATTTGACGTTTGGATGGACTCCAGTAACCCTGACGTGAGATACGAAGTTCTCGGACGCAGCAGAACCTGGAAATAGTTTTAAACGAAACAACGCGCATTAGCGTTGTTCCTGTGATGTATCTAATCGATCCTTACTCATCTATCATGTTATTTGACGTTTCGATGGACTCCAGTATCTCTAATGTGAGAAACGAAATTTTCGGACGCAGCAGAAGCTGGAAATAGTTTTAAACGAAACAACACGCATTAGCGTTGTTCCTGTGATGTATCTAATCGATCCTTACTTATCTATCATGTTATTTGACGTTTGGATGGACTCCAGTAACCCTGACGTGAGATACGAAGTTCTCGGACGTAGCAGAACCTGGAAATAGTTTTAAACCAAACAACGCGCATTAGCGTTGTTCGTGTGATGTATCTAATCGATCCTTACTCATCTATCATGTTATTTGGCGTTTCGATGGACTCCAGTAACTTAGATGTGAGATACGAAGTTCTCGGACGCAGCTGAAGCTAGAAATAGTTTTAAACGAAACAACACGCATTAGCGTTGTTCCTGTGATGTATCTAATCGATCCTTACTCATCTATCATGTTATTTGACGTTTCGATGGACTCCAGTAACTCTAATGTGAGAGACGAAATTTTCGGACGCAGCAGAAGCTGGAAATAGTTTTAAACGAAACAACACGCATTAGCGTTGTTCCTGTGATGTATCTAATCGATCCTTACTCATCTATCATGTTATTTGGCGTTTCGATGGAATCCAGTAACTTTGATGTGAGATACGACGTTTTCGGACGCAGCTGAAGCTAGAAATAGTTTTAAACGAAACAACACGCATTGGCGTTGTTCCTGTGATGTATCTAATCGATCCTTACTTATCTATCATGTTATTTGACGTTTGGATGGACTCCAGTAACCCTGACGTGAGATACGAAGTTCTCGGACGCAGCAGAACCTGGAAATAGTTTTAAACGAAACAACGCGCATTAGCGTTGTTCCTGCGATGTATCTAATCGATCCTTACTCATCTATCATGTTATTTGGCGTTTCGATGGACTCCAGTATCTTAGATGTGAGATAAGAAGTTCTCGGACGCAGCTGAAGCTAGAAATAATTTTAAACGAAACAACACGCATTAGCGTTGTTCCTGTGATGTATCTAATCGATCCTTACTCATCTATCATGTTATTTGGCGTTTCGATGGAATCCAGTAACTTTGATGTGAGATACGAAGTTCTCGGACGCAGCTGAAGCTGGAAATAGTTTTAAATGAAACAACACGTATTAGCGTTGTTCCTGTGATGTATCTAATCGATCCTTACTCATCTATCATGTTATTTGACGTTTGGATGGACTCCAGTAACTCTGATGTGAGATACAAAGTTTTTGGACGCAGCAGAAGCTGGAAAAAGTTTTGAACGAAACAACACGTATTAGCGTTGTTCCTGTGATGTATCTAATCGATCCTTACTTAGCTACTATGTTATTTGACGTTTGGATGGACTCCAGTAACTCTAATGTGAGATACGAAATTTTCGGACGCAGCAGAAGCTGGAAATAGTTTTAAACGAAACAACACGCATTAGCGTTGTTCCTGTGATGTATCTAATCGATCCCTACTTATCTATCATGTTATTTGACGTTTGGATGGACTCCAGTAACCCTGACGTGAGATACGAAGTTCTCGGACGCAGCAGAAGCTGGAAATAGTTTTAAACGAAACAACACGCATTAGCGTTGTTCCTGTGATGTATCTAATCGATCCTTACTTATCTATCATGTTATTTGACGTTTGGATGGACTCCAGTAACCCTGACGTGAGATAGGAAGTTCTCGGATGCAGCAGAAGCTGGAAATAGTTTTAAACGAAACAACACGTATTAGCGTTGTTCCTGTGATGTATCTAATCGATCCTTACTCATCTATCATGTTATTTGACGTTTGGATGGACTCCAGTAACTCTGATGTGAGATACAAAGTTCTTGGACGCAGCAGAAGCTGGAAATAGTTTTGAACGAAACAACACGTATTAGCGTTGTTCCTGTGATGTATCTAATCGATCCTTACTCATCTACCATGTTATTTGGCGTTTCGATGGACTCCAGTAACTTTGATGTGAGATACGAAGTTCTCGGACTCAGCTGAAGCTAGAAATAGTTTTAAACGAAACAACACCCATTAGCGTTGTTACTGTGATGTATCTAATCGATCCTTACTTATCTATCATGTTATTTGACGTTTGGATGGACTCCAGTAACCCTGACGTGAGATAGGAAGTTCTCGGATGCAGCAGAAGCTGGAAATAGTTTTGAACGAAACAACACGTATTAGCGTTGTTCCTGTGATGTATCTAATCGATCCTTACTCATCTACCATGTTATTTGGCGTTTCGATGGACTCCAGTAACTTTGATGTGAGATACGAAGTTCTCGGACTCAGCTGAAGCTAGAAATAGTTTTAAACGAAACATCACCCATTAGCGTTGTTACTGTGATGTATCTAATCGATCCTTACTTATCTATCATGTTATTTGACGTTTGGATGGACTCCAGTAAGTCTGATGTGAGATACAAAATTTTTGGACGCAGCAGGAGCTGGAGATAGTTTTAAACGAAACAACACGTATTAGCGTTGTTCCTGTGCTGTATCTAATCGATCCTTCCTCATATATCATGTTATTTGTCGTTTCGATGGACTCCAGTAGCTCTGATGTGAGATAAAGTTTTTGGACGCAGCAGAAGCTGGAAATAGTTTTGAACGAAGCAACACGTATTACCGTTGTTCCTGTGATGTATCTATAATCGATCCTTACTCATCTATCATGTTATTTGGCGTTTCGATATACTCCAGTAACTTTGATGTGAGATACGAAGTTCTCGGACGCAGCTGAAGCTGGAAATAGTTTTAAACGAAACAACACGCATTAGCGTTGTTCCTGTGATGTATCTAATCGATCCTTACTTATCTATCATGTTATTTGACGTTTGGATGGACTCCAGTAACCCTGACGTGAGATACGAAGTTCTCGGACGCAGCAGAAGCTGGAAATAGTTTTAAACGAAACAACACGTATTAGCGTTGATCCTGTGATGTATCTAATCGATCCTTACTCATCTATCATGTTATTTGACGTTTGGATGGACTCCAGTAACTCTGATGTGAGATACAAAGTTTTTGGACGCAGCAGAACCTGGAAATAGTTTTAAACGAAACAACACGCATTAGCGTTGTTCCTGTGATGTATCTAATCGATCCTTACTTATCTATCATGTTATTTGACGTTTGGATGGACTCCAGTAACCCTGACGTGAGATACGAAGTTCTCGGACGCAGCAGAACCTGGAAATAGTTTTAAACGAAACAACGCGCATTAGCGTTGTTCCTGTGATGTATCTAATCGATCCTTACTCATCTATCATGTTATTTGGCGTTTCGATGGACTCCAGAATCTCTGATGTGAGATACGACGTTTTCTGAGGCAGCAGAAGCTGGAAATAGTTTTAAACGAAACAACACGCATTAGCGTTGTTCCTGTGATGTATCTAATCGATCCTTACTCATCTATCATGTTATTTGACGTTTCGATGGACTCCAGTATCTCTAATGTGAGAAACGAAATTTTCGGACGCAGCAGAAGCTGGAAATAGTTTTAAACGAAACAACACGCATTAGCGTTGTTCCTGTGATGTATCTAATCGATCCTTACTTATCTATCATGTTATTTGACGTTTGGATGGACTCCAGTAACCCTGACGTGAGATACGAAGTTCTCGGACGTAGCAGAACCTGGAAATAGTTTTAAACCAAACAACGCGCATTAGCGTTGTTCCTGTGATGTATCTAATCGATCCTTACTCATCTATCATGTTATTTGGCGTTTCGATGGACTCCAGTAACTTAGATGTGAGATACGAAGTTCTCGGACGCAGCTGAAGCTAGAAATAGTTTTAAACGAAACAACACGCATTAGCGTTGTTCCTGTGATGTATCTAATCGATCCTTACTCATCTATCATGTTATTTGACGTTTCGATGGACTCCAGTAACTCTAATGTGAGAAACGAAATTTTCGGACGCAGCAGAGGCTGGAAATAGTTTTAAACGAAACAACACGCATTAGCGTTGTTCCTGTGATGTATCTAATCGATCCTTACTCATCTATCATGTTATTTGGCGTTTCGATGGAATCCAGTAACTTTGATGTGAGATACGACGTTTTCGGACGCAGCTGAAGCTAGAAATAGTTTTAAACGAAACAACACGCATTGGCGTTGTTCCTGTGATGTATCTAATCGATCCTTACTTATCTATCATGTTATTTGACGTTTGGATGGACTCCAGTAACCCTGACGTGAGATACGAAGTTCTCGGACGCAGCAGAGGCTGGAAATAGTTTTAAACGAAACAACACGCATTAGCGTTGTTCCTGTGATGTATCTAATCGATCCTTACTCATCTATCATGTTATTTGGCGTTTCGATGGAATCCAGTAACTTTGATGTGAGATACGACGTTTTCGGACGCAGCTGAAGCTAGAAATAGTTTTAAACGAAACAACACGCATTAGCGTTGTTCCTGCGATGTATCTAATCGATCCTTACTCATCTATCATGTTATTTGGCGTTTCGATGGACTCCAGTATCTTAGATGTGAGATACGAAGTTCTTGGACGCAGCTGAAGCTAGAAATAGTTTTAAACGAAACAACACGCATTAGCGTTGTTCCTGTGATGTATCTAATCGATCCTTACTCATCTATCATGTTATTTGACGTTTCGATGGACTCCAGTAACTCTAATGTGAGAAACGAAATTTTCGGACGCAGCAGAAGCTGGAAATAGTTTTAAACGAAACAACACGCATTAGCGTTGTTCCTGTGATGTATCTAATCGATCCTTACTCATCTATCATGTTATTTGGCGTTTCGATGGAATCCAGTAACTTTGATGTGAGATACGACGTTTTCGGACGCAGCTGAAGCTAGAAATAGTTTTAAACGAAACAACACGCATTAGCGTTGTTCCTGTGATGTATCTAATCGATCCTTACTCATCTATCATGTTATTTGGCGTTTCGATGGAATCCAGTAACTTTGATGTGAGATACGACGTTTTCGGACGCAGCTGAAGCTAGAAATAGTTTTAAACGAAACAACACGCATTGGCGTTGTTCCTGTGATGTATCTAATCGATCCTTACTTATCTATCATGTTATTTGACGTTTGGATGGACTCCAGTAACCCTGACGTGAGATACGAAGTTCTCGGACGCAGCAGAACCTGGAAATAGTTTTAAACGAAACAACGCGCATTAGCGTTGTTCCTGCGATGTATCTAATCGATCCTTACTCATCTATCATGTTATTTGGCGTTTCGATGGACTCCAGTATCTTAGATGTGAGATACGAAGTTCTCGGACGCAGCTGAAGCTAGAAATAGTTTTAAACGAAACAACACGCATTAGCGTTGTTCCTGTGATGTATCTAATCGATCCTTACTCATCTATCATGTTATTTGGCGTTTCGATGGAATCCAGTAACTTTGATGTGAGATACGAAGTTCTCGGACGCAGCTGAAGCTGGAAATAGTTTTAAATGAAACAACACGTATTAGCGTTGTTCCTGTGATGTATCTAATCGATCCTTACTCATCTATCATGTTATTTGACGTTTGGATGGACTCCAGTAACTCTGATGTGAGATACAAAGTTCTTGGACGCAGCAGAAGCTGGAAAAAGTTTTGAACGAAACAACACGTATTAGCGTTGTTCCTGTGATGTATCTAATCGATCCTTACTTAGCTACTATGTTATTTGACGTTTGGATGGACTCCAGTAACTCTAATGTGAGATACGAAATTTTCGGACGCAGCAGAAGCTGGAAATAGTTTTAAACGAAACAACACGCATTAGCGTTGTTCCTGTGATGTATCTAATCGATCCCTACTTATCTATCATGTTATTTGACGTTTGGATGGACTCCAGTAACCCTGACGTGAGATACGAAGTTCTCGGACGCAGCAGAAGCTGGAAATAGTTTTAAACGAAACAACACGCATTAGCGTTGTTCCTGTGATGTATCTAATCGATCCTTACTTATCTATCATGTTATTTGACGTTTGGATGGACTCCAGTAACCCTGACGTGAGATAGGAAGTTCTCGGATGCAGCAGAAGCTGGAAATAGTTTTAAACGAAACAACACGTATTAGCGTTGTTCCTGTGATGTATCTAATCGATCCTTACTCATCTATCATGTTATTTGACGTTTGGATGGACTCCAGTAACTCTGATGTGAGATACAAAGTTCTTGGACGCAGCAGAAGCTGGAAATAGTTTTGAACGAAACAACACGTATTAGCGTTGTTCCTGTGATGTATCTAATCGATCCTTACTCATCTACCATGTTATTTGGCGTTTCGATGGACTCCAGTAACTTTGATGTGAGATACGAAGTTCTCGGACTCAGCTGAAGCTAGAAATAGTTTTAAACGAAACAACACCCATTAGCGTTGTTACTGTGATGTATCTAATCGATCCTTACTTATCTATCATGTTATTTGACGTTTGGATGGACTCCAGTAAGTCTGATGTGAGATACAAAATTTTTGGACGCAGCAGGAGCTGGAGATAGTTTTAAACGAAACAACACGTATTAGCGTTGTTCCTGTGCTGTATCTAATCGATCCTTACTCATATATCATGTTATTTGTCGTTTCGATGGACTCCAGTAGCTCTGATGTGAGATACAAAGTTTTTGGACGCAGCAGAAGCTGGAAATAGTTTTGAACGAAGCAACACGTATTACCGTTGTTCCTGTGATGTATCTAATCGATCCTTACTCATCTATCATGCTATTTGGCGTTTCGATATACTCCAGTAACTTTGATGTGAGATACGAAGTTCTCGGACGCAGCTGAAGCTGGAAATAGTTTTAAACGAAACAACACGCATTAGCGTTGTTCCTGTGATGTATCTAATCGATCCTTACTTATCTATCATGTTATTTGACGTTTGGATGGACTCCAGTAACCCTGACGTGAGATACGAAGTTCTCGGACGCAGCAGAAGCTGGAAATAGTTTTAAACGAAACAACACGTATTAGCGTTGATCCTGTGATGTATCTAATCGATCCTTACTCATCTATCATGTTATTTGACGTTTGGATGGACTCCAGTAACTCTGATGTGAGATACAAAGTTTTTGGAAACAGCAGAACCTGGAAATAGTTTTAAACGAAACAACACGCATTAGCGTTGTTCCTGTGATGTATCTAATCGATCCTTACTTATCTATCATGTTATTTGACGTTTGGATGGACTCCAGTAACCCTGACGTGAGATACGAAGTTCTCGGACGCAGCAGAACCTGGAAATAGTTTTAAACGAAACAACGCGCATTAGCGTTGTTCCTGTGATGTATCTAATCGATCCTTACTCATCTATCATGTTATTTGGCGTTTCGATGGACTCCAGAAGCTCTGATGTGAGATACGACGTTTTCTGAGGCAGCAGAAGCTGGAAATAGTTTTAAACGAAACAACACGCATTAGCGTTGTTCCTGTGATGTATCTAATCGATCCTTACTCATCTATCATGTTATTTGACGTTTCGATGGACTCCAGTATCTCTAATGTGAGAAACGAAATTTTCGGACGCAGCAGAAGCTGGAAATAGTTTTAAACGAAACAACACGCATTAGCGTTGTTCCTGTGATGTATCTAATCGATCCTTACTTATCTATCATGTTATTTGACGTTTGGATGGACTCCAGTAACTCTGACGTGAGATACGAAGTTCTCGGACGTAGCAGAACCTGGAAATAGTTTTAAACCAAACAACGCGCATTAGCGTTGTTCCTGTGATGTATCTAATCGATCCTTACTCATCTATCATGTTATTTGGCGTTTCGATGGACTCCAGTAACTTAGATGTGAGATACGAAGTTCTCGGACGCAGCTGAAGCTAGAAATAGTTTTAAACGAAACAACACGCATTAGCGTTGTTCCTGTGATGTATCTAATCGATCCTTACTCATCTATCATGTTATTTGACGTTTCGATGGACTCCAGTAACTCTAATGTGAGAAACGAAATTTTCGGACGCAGCAGAAGCTGGAAATAGTTTTAAACGAAACAACACGCATTAGCGTTGTTCCTGTGATGTATCTAATCGATCCTTACTCATCTATCATGTTATTTGGCGTTTCGATGGAATCCAGTAACTTTGATGTGAGATACGACGTTTTCGGACGCAGCAGAAGCTGGAAATAGTTTTAAATGAAACAACACGTATTAGTGTTGTTCCTGTGCTGTATCTAATCGATCCTTACTCATATATCATGTTATTTGGCGTTTCGATGGACTCCAGTAGCTCTGATGTGAGATACGACGTTTTCGGACGCAGCAGAAGCTAAAAATAGTTTTAAACGAAACAACACGTATTAGCGTTGTTCCTGTGATGTATCTAATCGATCCTTACTTATCTATCATGTTATTTGACGTTTGGATGGACTCCAGTAACCCTGACGTGAGATACGAAGTTCTCGGACGCAGCAGAAGCTGGAAATAGTTTTGAACGAAACAACACGTATTAGCGTTGTTCCTGTGATGTATCTAATCGATCCTTACTCACCTATCATGTTATTTGGCGTTTCGATGGACTCCAGTAACTTTGATGTGAGATACGAAGTTCTCGGACGCAGCTGAAGCTGGAAATAGTTTTAAATGAAACAACACGTATTAGCGTTGTTCCTGTGATGTATCGAAACGATCCTTACTTATCTAACATGTTATTTGACGTTTGGATGGACTCCAGTAAGTCTGATGTGAGATACAAAGTTTTTGGACGCAGCAGGAGCTGGAAATAGTTTTAAACGAAACAACACGTATTATCGTTGTTCCTGTGATGTATCTAATCGATCCTTACTCATCTATCATGTTATTTGACGTTTCGATGGACTCCAGTAACTCTAATGTGAGATACGAAATTTTCGGACGCAGCAGAAGCTGGAAATAGTTTTAAACAAAACAACACGCATTAGCGTTGTTCCTGTGATGTATCTAATCGATCCTTACTTAGCTACTATGTTATTTGACGTTTCGATGGACTCCAGTAACTCTAATGTGAGATACGAAATTTTCGGACGCAGCAGAAGCTGGAAATAGTTTTAAACGAAACAACACGCATTAGCGTTGTTCCTGTGATGTATCTAATCGATCCTTACTTATCTATCATGTTATTTGACGTTTGGATGGACTCCAGTAACCCTGACGTGAGATACGAAGTTCTCGGACGCAGCAGAAGCTGGAAATAGTTTTAAACGAAACAACACGTATTAGCGTTGTTTCTGTGATGTATCTAATCGATCCTTACTCATCTATCATGTTATTTGACGTTTGGAAGGACTCCAGTAACTCTGATGTGAGATACAAAGTTTTTGGACGCAGCAGAAGCTGGAAATAGTTTTGAACGAAACAACACCTATTAGCGTTGTTTCTGTGATGTATCTAATCGATCCTTACTCATCTATCATGTTATTTGGCGTTTCGATGGACTCCAGTAACTTTGATGTGAGATACGAAGTTCTCGGACGCAGCTGAAGCTGGAAATAGTTTTAAATGAAACAACACGTATTAGCGTTGTTCCTGTGATGTATCTAAACGATCCTTACTTATCTAACATGTTATTTGACGTTTGGATGGACTCCAGTAAGTCTGATGTGAGATACAAAGTTTTTGGACGCAGCAGGAGCTGGAAATAGTTTTAAACGAAACAACACGTATTAGCGTTGTTCCTGTGATGTATCTAATCGATCCTTACTCATCTATCATGTTATTTGACGTTTGGATGGACTCCAGTAACTCTGATGTGAGATACAAAGTTTTTGGACGCAGCAGAACCTGGAAATAGTTTTGAACGAAACAACACGTATTAGCGTTGTTCCTGTGCTGTATCTAATCGATCCTTACTCATATATCATGTTATTTGGCGTTTCGATGGACTCCAGTAGCTCTGATGTGAGATACGACGTTTTCGGACGCAGCAGAAGCTGGAAATAGTTTTAAACGAAACAACACGTATTAGCGTTGTTCCTGTGATGTATCTAATCGATCCTTACTCATCTATCATGTTATTTGACGTTTCGATGGACTCCAGTAACTCTAATGTGAGATACGAAATTTTCGGACGCAGCAGAAGCTGGAAATAGTTTTAAACGAAACAACACGCATTAGCGTTGTTCCTGTGATGTATCTAATCGATCCTTACTTATCTATCATGTTATTTGTCGTTTGGATGGACTCCAGTAACCCTGACGTGAGATACGAAGTTCTCGGACGCAGCAGAAGCTGGAAATAGTTTTAAACGAAACAACACGTATTAGCGTTGTTCCTGTGATGTATCTAATCGATCCTTACTCATCTATCATGTTATTTGACGTTTGGATGGACTCCAGTAACTCTGATGTGAAATACAAAGTTTTTGGACGCAGCAGAAGCTGGAAATGGTTTTGAACGAAACAACACCTATTAGCGTTGTTCCTGTGATGTATCTAATCGATCCTTACTTAGCTACTATGTTATTTGACGTTTGGATGGACTCCAGTAACTCTAATGTGAGATACGAAATTTTCGGACTTAGCAGAAGCTGGAAATAGTTTTAAACGAAACAACACGCATTAGCGTTGTTCCTGTGATGTATCTAATCGATCCTTACTTATCTATCATGTTATTTGACGTTTGGATGGACTTCAGTAACCCTGACGTGAGATACGAAGTTCTCGGACGCAGCAGAAGCTGGAAATAGTTTTAAACGAAACAACACGCATTAGCGTTGTTCCTGTGATGCATCTAATCGATCCTTACTTATCTATCATGTTATTTGACGTTTGGATGGACTCCAGTAACCCTGACGTGAGATACGAAGTTCTCGGACGCAGCAGAAGCTGGAAATAGTTTTAAACGAAACAACACGTATTAGCGTTGTTCCTGTGATGTATCTAATCGATCCTTACTTAGCTACTATGTTATTTGACATTTGGATGGACTCCAGTCACTCTAATGTGAGATACGAAATTTTCGGACGCAGCAGAAGCTGGAAATAGTTTTAAACGAAACAACACGCATTAGCGTATTTCCTGTGATGTATCCAATCGATCCTTACTTATCTATCATGTTATTTGACGTTTGGATGGACTCCAGTAACCCTGACGTGAGATACGAAGTTCTCGGACGCAGCAGATGCTGGAAATAGTTTTAAACGAAACAACACGCATTAGCGTTGTTCCTGTGATGTATCTAATCGATCCTTACTTATCTATCATGTTATTTGACGTTTGGATGGACTCCAGTAACCCTGACGTGAGATACGAAGTTCTCGGACGCAGCAGAAGCTGGAAATAGTTTTAAAGAAACAACACGTATTAGCGTTGTTCCTGTGATGTATCTAATCGATCCTTACTCATCTATCATGTTATTTGACGTTTGGATGGACTCCAGTAACTCTGATGTGAGATACAAAGTTTTTGGACGCAGCAGAAGCTGGAAATAGTTTTGAACGAAACAACACGTATTAGCGTTGTTCCTGTGATGTATCTAATCGATCCTTACTCATCTATCATGTTATTTGGCGTTTCGATGGACTCCAGTAACTTTGATGTGAGATACGAAGTTCTCGGACGCAGCTGAAGCTAGAAATAGTTTTAAACGAAACAACACGCATTAGCGTTGTTACTGTGATGTATCTAATCGATCCTTACTTATCTATCATGTTATTTGACGTTTGGATGGACTCCAGTAAGTCTGATGTGAGATACAAAGTTTTTGGACGCAGCAGGAGCTGGAAATAGTTTTAAACGAAACAACACGTATTAGCGTTGTTCCTGTGATGTATCTAATCGATCCTTACTCATCTATCATGTTATTTGACGTTTCGATGGACTCCAGTAACTCTAATGTGAGATACGAAATTTTCGGACGCAGCAGAAACTGGAAACAGTTTTAAACGAAACAACACGCATTAGCGTTGTTCCTGTGATGTATCTAAGATCCTTACTTATCTATCATGTTATTTGACGTTTGGATGGACTCCAGCAACCCTGATGTGAGATACGAAGTTCTCGGACGCAGCAGAAGCTACAAATAGTCTTAAACGAAACAACACGTATTAGCGTTGTTCCTGTGATGTATCTAATCGATCCTTACTCATCTATCATGTTATTTGACGTTTGGATGGACTCCAGTAACTCTGATGTGAGATACAAAGTTTTTGGACGCAGCAGAACCTGGAAATAGTTTTGAACGAAACAACACGTATTAGCGTTGTTCCTGTGATGTATCTAATCGATCCTTAATCATCTATCATGTTATTTGGCGTTTCGATGGACTCCAGTAGCTCTGATGTGAGATACGAAATTCTCGGACGCAGCAGAAGCTGGAAATAGTTTTAAACGAAACAACACGCATTAGCGTTGTTCCTGTGATGTATCTAATCGATCCTTACTTATCTATCATATTATTTGACGTTTGGATGGACTCCAGTAACCCTGACGTGAGATACGAAGTTCTCGGACGCAGCAGAAGCTGGAAATAATTTTAAACGAAACAACACGTATTAGCGTTGTTCCTGTGATGTATCTAATCGATCCTTACTCATCTATCATGTTATTTGACGTTTGGATGGACTCCATTAACTCTGAAGTGAGATACAAAGTTTTTGGACGCAGCAGAAGCTGGAAATAGTTTTGAACGAAACAACACGTATTAGCGTTGTTCCTGTGATGTATCTAATCGATCCTTACTTAGCTACTATGTTATTTGACGTTTGGATGGACTCCAGTAACTCTAATGTGAGATACGAAATTTTCGGACGCAGCAGAAGCTGGAAATAGTTTTAAACGAAACAACACGCATTAGCGTTGTTCCTGTAATGCATCTAATCGATCCTTACTTATCTATCATGTTATTTGACGTTTGGATGGACTCCAGTAACCCTGACTTGAGATACGAAGTTCTCGGAAGCAGCAGAAGCTGGAAATAGTTTTAAACGAAACAACACGCATTAGCGTTGTTCCTGTGATGTATCTAATCGATCCTTACTTATCTATCATGTTATTTGACGTTTGGATGGACTCCAGTAACCCTGACGTGAGATACGAAGTTCTCGGACGCAGCAGAAGCTGGAAATAGTTTTAAACGAAACAACACGTATTAGCGTTGTTCCTGTGATGTATCTAATCGATCCTTACTTATCTATCATGTTATTTGACGTTTGGATGGACTCCAGTAAGTCTGATGTGAGATACAATGTTTTCGGACGCAGCAGGAGCTGGAAATAGTTTTAAACGAAACAACACGTATTAGCGTTGTTCCTGTGCTGTATCTAATCGATCCTTACTCATATATCATGTTATTTGGCGTTTCGATGAACTCCAGTAGCTCTGATGTGAGATACGACGTTTTCGGACGCAGCAGAAGCTGGAAATAGTTTTAAACGAAACAACACGTATTAGCGTTGTTCCTGTGATGTATCTAATCGATCCTTACTCATCTATCATGTTATTTGACGTTTCGATGGACTCCAGTAACTCTAATGTGAGATACGAAATTTTCGGACGCAGCAGAAGCTGGAAATAGTTTTAAACGAAACAACACGCATTAGCGTTGTTCCTGTGATGTATCTAATCGATCCTTACTTATCTATCATGTTATTTGACGTTTGGATGGACTCCAGTAACCCTGACGTGAGATACGAAGTTCTCGGACGCAGCAGAAGCTGGAAATAGTTTTAAACGAAACAACACGTATTAGCGTTGTTCCTGTGATGTATCTAATCGATCCTTACTCATCTATCATGTTATTTGACGTTTGGATGGACTCCAGTAACTCTGATGTGAGATACAAAGTTTTTGGACGCAGCAGAAGCTGGAAATAGTTTTGATAGAAACAACACGTATTAGCGTTGTTGCTGTGATGCATCTAATCGATCCTTACTTAGCTACTATGTTATTTGACGTTTGGATGGACTCCAGTAACTCTAATGTGAGATACGAAATTTTCGGACGCAGCAGAAGCTGGAAATAGTTTTAAACGAAACAACACGCATTAGCGTTGTTCCTGTGATGTATCTAATCGATCCTTATTTAACTATCATGTTATTTGACGTTTGGATGGACTCCAGTAACCCTGACGTGAGATACGAAGTTCTCGGACGCAGCAGAAGCTGGAAATAGTTCTAAACGAAACAACACGCATTAGCGTTGTTCCTGTGATGTATCTAATCGATCCTTACTTATCTATCATGTTATTTGACGTTTGGATGGACTCCAGTAACCCTGACGTGAGATGCGAAGTTCTCGGACGCAGCAGGAGCTGGAAATAGTTTTAAACGAAACAACACGTATTAGCGTTGTTCCTGTGCTGTATCTAATCGATCCTTACTCATATATCATGTTATTTATCGTTTCGATGGACTCCAGTAGCTCTGATGTGAGATACGACGTTTTCGGACGCAGCAGAAGCTGGAAATAGTTTTAAACGAAACAACACGCATTAGCGTTGTTCCTGTGATGTATCTAATCGATCCTTACTTAGCTACTATGTTATTTGACGTTTCGATGGACTCCAGTAACTCTAATGTGAGATACGAAATTTTCGGACGCAGCAGAAGCTGGAAATAGTTTTAAACGAAACAACACGCATTAGCGTTGTTCCTGTGATGTATCTAATCGATCCTTACTTATCTATCATGTTATTTGACGTTTGGATGGACTCCAGTAACCCTGACGTGAGATACGAAGTTCTCGGACGCAGCAGAAGCTGGAAATAGTTTTAAACGAAACAACACGTATTAGCGTTGTTTCTGTGATGTATCTAATCGATCCTTACTCATCTATCATGTTATTTGACGTTTGGATGGACTCCAGTAACTCTGATGTGAGATACAAAGTTTTTGGATGCAGCAGAAGCTGGAAATAGTTTTGAACGAAACAACACCTATTAGCGTTGTTTCTGTGATGTATCTAATCCATCCTTACTCATCTATCATGTTATTTGGCGTTTCGATGGACTCCAGTAACTTTGATGTGAGATACGAAGTTCTCGGACGCAGCTGAAGCTGGAAATAGTTTTAAATGAAACAACACGTATTAGCGTTGTTCCTGTGATGTATCTAAACGATCCTTACTTATCTAACATGTTATTTGACGTTTGGATGGACTCCAGTAAGTCTGATGTGAGATACAAAGTTTTTGGACGCAGCAGGAGCTGGAAATAGTTTTAAACGAAACAACACGTATTACCGTTGTTCCTGTGATGTATCTAATCGATCCTTACTCATCTATCATGTTATTTGGCGTTTCGATATACTCCAGTAACTTTGATGTGAGATACGAAGTTCTCGGACGCAGCAGAAGCTGGAAATAGTTTTAAACGAAACAACACGCATTAGCGTTGTTCCTGTGATGCATCTAATCGATCCTTACTTATCTATCATGTTATTTGACGTTTGGATGGACTCCAGTAACCCTGACGTGAGATACGAAGTTCTCGGACGCAGCAGAAGCTGGAAATAGTTTTAAACGAAACAACACGTATTAGCGTTGTTCCTGTGATGTATCTAATCGATCCTTACTTAGCTACTATGTTATTTGACGTTTGGATGGACTCCAGTCACTCTAATGTGAGATACGAAATTTTCGGACGCAGCAGAAGCTGGAAATAGTTTTAAACGAAACAACACGCATTAGCGTATTTCCTGTGATGTATCTAATCGATCCTTACTTATCTATCATGTTATTTGACGTTTGGATGGACTCCAGTAACCCTGACGTGAGATACGAAGTTCTCGGACGCAGCAGATGCTGGAAATAGTTTTAAACGAAACAACACGCATTAGCGTTGTTCCTGTGATGTATCTAATCGATCCTTACTTATCTATCATGTTATTTGACGTTTGGATGGACTCCAGTAACCCTGACGTGAGATACGAAGTTCTCGGACGCAGCAGAAGCTGGAAATAGTTTTAAACGAAACAACACGTATTAGCGTTGTTCCTGTGATGTATCTAATCGATCCTTACTCATCTATCATGTTATTTGACGTTTGGATGGACTCCAGTAACTCTGATGTGAGATACAAAGTTTTTGGACGCAGCAGAAACTGGAAATAGTTTTGAACGAAACAACACGTATTAGCGTTGTTCCTGTGATGTATCTAATCGATCCTTACTCATCTATCATGTTATTTGGCGTTTCGATGGACTCCAGTAACTTTGATGTGAGATACGAAGTTCTCGGACGCAGCTGAAGCTAGAAATAGTTTTAAACGAAACAACACGCATTAGCGTTGTTACTGTGATGTATCTAATCGATCCTTACTTATCTATCATGTTATTTGACGTTTGGATGGACTCCAGTAAGTCTGATGTGAGATACAAAGTTTTTGGACGCAGCAGGAGCTGGAAATAGTTTTAAACGAAACAACACGTATTAGCGTTGTTCCTGTGATGTATCTAATCGATCCTTACTCATATATCATGTTATTTGGCGTTTCGATGGACTCCAGTAGCTCTGATGTGAGATACGACGTTTTCGGACGCAGCAGAAGCTGGAAATAGTTTTAAACGAAACAACACGTATTAGCGTTGTTCCTGTGATGTATCTAATCGATCCTTACTCATCTATCATGTTATTTGACGTTTCGATGGACTCCAGTAACTCTAATGTGAGATACGAAATTTTCGGACGCAGCAGAAACTGGAAACAATTTTAAACGAAACAACACGCATTAGCGTTGTTCCTGTGATGTATCTAAGATCCTTACCTATCTATCATGTTATTTGACGTTTGGATGGACTCCAGCAACCCTGATGTGAGATACGAAGTTCTCGGACGCAGCAGAAGCTACAAATAGTCTTAAACGAAACAACACGTATTAGCGTTGTTCCTGTGATGTATCTAATCGATCCTTACTCATCTATCATGTTATTTGACGTTTGGATGGACTCCAGTAACTCTGATGTGAGATACAAAGTTTTTGGACGCAGCAGAACCTGGAAATAGTTTTGAACGAAACAACACGTATTAGCGTTGTTCCTGTGATGTATCTAATCGATCCTTAATAATCTATCATGTTATTTGGCGTTTCGATGGACTCCAGTAGCTCTGATGTGAGATACGAAATTCTCGGACGCAGCAGAAGCTGGAAATAGTTTTAAACGAAACAACACGCATTAGCGTTGTTCCTGTGATGTATCTAATCGATCCTTACTTATCTATCATATTATTTGACGTTTGGATGGACTCCAGTAACCCTGACGTGAGATACGAAGTTCTCGGACGCAGCAGAAGCTGGAAATAATTTTAAACGAAACAACACGTATTAGCGTTGTTCCTGTGATGTATCTAATCGATCCTTACTCATCTATCATGTTATTTGACGTTTGGATGGACTCCATTAACTCTGAAGTGAGATACAAAGTTTTTGGACGCAGCAGAAGCTGGAAATAGTTTTGAACGAAACAACACGTATTAGCGTTGTTCCTGTGATGTATCTAATCGATCCTTACTTAGCTACTATGTTATTTGACGTTTGGATGGACTCCAGGAACTCTAATGTGAGATACGAAATTTTCGGACGCAGCAGAAGCTGGAAATAGTTTTAAACGAAACAACACGCATTAGCGTTGTTCCTGTAATGCATCTAATCGATCCTTACTTATCTATCATGTTATTTGACGTTTGGATGGACTCCAGTAACCCTGACTTGAGATACGAAGTTCTCGGAAGCAGCAGAAGCTGGAAATAGTTTTAAACGAAACAACACGCATTAGCGTTGTTCCTGTGATGTATCTAATCGATCCTTACTTATCTATCATGTTATTTGACGTTTGGATGGACTCCAGTAACCCTGACGTGAGATACGAAGTTCTCGGACGCAGCAGAAGCTGGAAATAGTTTTAAACGAAACAACACGTATTAGCGTTGTTCCTGTGATGTATCTAATCGATCCTTACTTATCTATCATGTTATTTGACGTTTGGATGGACTCCAGTAAGTCTGATGTGAGATACAATGTTTTCGGACGCAGCAGGAGCTGGAAATAGTTTTAAACGAAACAACACGTATTAGCGTTGTTCCTGTGCTGTATCTAATCGATCCTTACTCATATATCATGTTATTTGGCGTTTCGATGAACTCCAGTAGCTCTGATGTGAGATACGACGTTTTCGGACGCAGCAGAAGCTGGAAATAGTTTTAAACGAAACAACACGTATTAGCGTTGTTCCTGTGATGTATCTAATCGATCCTTACTCATCTATCATGTTATTTGACGTTTCGATGGACTCCAGTAACTCTAATGTGAGATACGAAATTTTCGGACGCAGCAGAAGCTGGAAATAGTTTTAAACGAAACAACACGCATTAGCGTTGTTCCTGTGATGTATCTAATCGATCCTTACTTATCTATCATGTTATTTGACGTTTGGATGGACTCCAGTAACCCTGACGTGAGATACGAAGTTCTCGGACGCAGCAGAAGCTGGAAATAGTTTTAAACGAAACAACACGTATTAGCGTTGTTCCTGTGATGTATCTAATCGATCCTTACTCATCTATCATGTTATTTGACGTTTGGATGGACTCCAGTAACTCTGATGTGAGATACAAAGTTTTTGGACGCAGCAGAAGCTGGAAATAGTTTTGATAGAAACAACACGTATTAGCGTTGTTGCTGTGATGTATCTAATCGATCCTTACTTAGCTACTATGTTATTTGACGTTTGGATGGACTCCAGTAACTCTAATGTGAGATACGAAATTTTCGGACGCAGCAGAAGCCGGAAATAGTTTTAAACGAAACAACACGCATTAGCGTTGTTCCTGTGATGTATCTAATCGATCCTTACTTAACTATCATGTTATTTGACGTTTGGATGGACTCCAGTAACCCTGACGTGAGATACGAAGTTCTCGGACGCAGCAGAAGCTGGAAATAGTTCTAAACGAAACAACACGCATTAGCGTTGTTCCTGTGATGTATCTAATCGATCCTTACTTATCTATCATGTTATTTGACGTTTGGATGGACTCCAGTAACCCTGACGTGAGATGCGAAGTTCTCGGACGCAGCAGGAGCTGGAAATAGTTTTAAACGAAACAACACGTATTAGCGTTGTTCCTGTGCTGTATCTAATCGATCCTTACTCATATATCATGTTATTTATCGTTTCGATGGACTCCAGTAGCTCTGATGTGAGATACGACGTTTTCGGACGCAGCAGAAGCTGGAAATAGTTTTAAACGAAACAACACGCATTAGCGTTGTTCCTGTGATGTATCTAATCGATCCTTACTTAGCTACTATGTTATTTGACGTTTCGATGGACTCCAGTAACTCTAATGTGAGATACGAAATTTTCGGACGCAGCAGAAGCTGGAAATAGTTTTAAACGAAACAACACGCATTAGCGTTGTTCCTGTGATGTATCTAATCGATCCTTACTTATCTATCATGTTATTTGACGTTTGGATGGACTCCAGTAACCCTGACGTGAGATACGAAGTTCTCGGACGCAGCAGAAGCTGGAAATAGTTTTAAACGAAACAACACCTATTAGCGTTGTTTCTGTGATGTATCTAATCGATCCTTACTCATCTATCATGTTATTTGACGTTTGGATGGACTCCAGTAACTCTGATGTGAGATACAAAGTTTTTGGATGCAGCAGAAGCTGGAAATAGTTTTGAACGAAACAACACCTATTAGCGTTGTTTCTGTGATGTATCTAATCCATCCTTACTCATCTATCATGTTATTTGGCGTTTCGATGGACTCCAGTAACTTTGATGTGAGATACGAAGTTCTCGGACGCAGCTGAAGCTGGAAATAGTTTTAAATGAAACAACACGTATTAGCGTTGTTCCTGTGATGTATCTAAACGATCCTTACTTATCTAACATGTTATTTGACGTTTGGATGGACTCCAGTAAGTCTGATGTGAGATACAAAGTTTTTGGACGCAGCAGGAGCTGGAAATAGTTTTAAACGAAACAACACGTATTACCGTTGTTCCTGTGATGTATCTAATCGATCCTTACTCATCTATCATGTTATTTGGCGTTTCGATATACTCCAGTAACTTTGATGTGAGATACGAAGTTCTCGGACGCAGCTGAAGCTGGAAATAGTTTTAAACGAAACAACACGCATTAGCGTTGTTCCTGTGATGTATCTAATCGATCCTTACTTATCTATCATGTTATTTGACGTTTGGATGGACTCCAGTAACCCTGACGTGAGATACGAAGTTCTCGGACGCAGCAGAAGCTGGAAATAGTTTTAAACGAAACAACACGTATTAGCGTTGATCCTGTGATGTATCTAATCGATCCTTACTCATCTATCATGTTATTTGACGTTTGGATGGACTCCAGTAACTCTGATGTGAGACACAAAGTTTTTGGACGCAGCAGAACCTGGAAATAGTTTTAAACGAAACAACACGCATTAGCGTTGTTCCTGTGATGTATCTAATCGATCCTTACTTATCTATCATGTTATTTGACGTTTGGATGGACTCCAGTAACCCTGACGTGAGATACGAAGTTCTCGGACGCAGCAGAACCTGGAAATAGTTTTAAACGAAACAACGCGCATTAGCGTTGTTCCTGTGATGTATCTAATCGATCCTTACTCATCTATCATGTTATTTGGCGTTTCGATGGACTCCAGAAGCTCTGATGTGAGATACGACGTTTTCTGAGGCAGCAGAAGCTGGAAATAGTTTTAAACGAAACAACACGCATTAGCGTTGTTCCTGTGATGTATCTAATCGATCCTTACTCATCTATCATGTTATTTGACGTTTCGATGGACTCCAGTATCTCTAATGTGAGAAACGAAATTTTCGGACGCAGCAGAAGCTGGAAATAGTTTTAAACGAAACAACACGCATTAGCGTTGTTCCTGTGATGTATCTAATCGATCCTTACTTATCTATCATGTTATTTGACGTTTGGATGGACTCCAGTAACCCTGACGTGAGATACGAAGTTCTCGGACGTAGCAGAACCTGGAAATAGTTTTAAACCAAACAACGCGCATTAGCGTTGTTCCTGTGATGTATCTAATCGATCCTTACTCATCTATCATGTTATTTGGCGTTTCGATGGACTCCAGTAACTTAGATGTGAGATACGAAGTTCTCGGACGCAGCTGAAGCTAGAAATAGTTTTAAACGAAACAACACGCATTAGCGTTGTTCCTGTGATGTATCTAATCGATCCTTACTCATCTATCATGTTATTTGACGTTTCGATGGACTCCAGTAACTCTAATGTGAGAAACGAAATTTTCGGACGCAGCAGAGGCTGGAAATAGTTTTAAACGAAACAACACGCATTAGCGTTGTTCCTGTGATGTATCTAATCGATCCTTACTCATCTATCATGTTATTTGGCGTTTCGATGGAATCCAGTAACTTTGATGTGAGATACGACGTTTTCGGACGCAGCTGAAGCTAGAAATAGTTTTAAACGAAACAACACGCATTGGCGTTGTTCCTGTGATGTATCTAATCGATCCTTACTTATCTATCATGTTATTTGACGTTTGGATGGACTCCAGTAACCCTGACGTGAGATACGAAGTTCTCGGACGCAGCAGAGGCTGGAAATAGTTTTAAACGAAACAACACGCATTAGCGTTGTTCCTGTGATGTATCTAATCGATCCTTACTCATCTATCATGTTATTTGGCGTTTCGATGGAATCCAGTAACTTTGATGTGAGATACGACGTTTTCGGACGCAGCTGAAGCTAGAAATAGTTTTAAACGAAACAACACGCATTAGCGTTGTTCCTGCGATGTATCTAATCGATCCTTACTCATCTATCATGTTATTTGGCGTTTCGATGGACTCCAGTATCTTAGATGTGAGATACGAAGTTCTCGGACGCAGCTGAAGCTAGAAATAGTTTTAAACGAAACAACACGCATTAGCGTTGTTCCTGTGATGTATCTAATCGATCCTTACTCATCTATCATGTTATTTGACGTTTCGATGGACTCCAGTAACTCTAATGTGAGAAACGAAATTTTCGGACGCAGCAGAAGCTGGAAATAGTTTTAAACGAAACAACACGCATTAGCGTTGTTCCTGTGATGTATCTAATCGATCCTTACTCATCTATCATGTTATTTGGCGTTTCGATGGACTCCAGTAACTTTGATGTGAGATACGAAGTTCTCGGACGCAGCTGAAGCTGGAAATAGTTTTAAATGAAACAACACGTATTAGCGTTGTTCCTGTGATGTATCTAATCGATCCTTACTCATCTATCATGTTATTTGGCGTTTCGATGGACTCCAGTAACTTTGATGTGAGATACGGAGTTCTCGGACGCAGCTGAAGCTAGAAATAGTTTTAAACGAAACAACACGCATTAGCGTTGTTACTGTGATGTATCTAATCGATCCTTACTTATCTATCATGTTATTTGACGTTTGGATGGACTCCAGTAAGTCTGATGTGAGATACAAAGTTTATGGACGCAGCAGGAGCTGGAAATAGTTTTAAACGAAACAACACGTATTAGCGTTGTTCCTGTGCTGTATCTAATCGATCCTTACTCATATATCATGTTATTTGGCGTTTCGATGGACTCCAGTAGCTCTGATGTGAGATACGACGTTTTCGGACGCAGCAGAAGCTGGAAATAGTTTTAAACGAAACAACACGTATTAGCGTTGTTCCTGTGATGTATCTAATCGATCCTTACTTAGCTACTATGATATTTGACGTTTCGATGGACTCCAGTAACTCTAATGTGAGATACGAAATTTTCGGACGCAGCAGAAACTGGAAATAGTTTTAAACGAAACAACACGCATTAGCGTTGTTCCTGTGATGTATCTAATCGATCCTTACTCATCTATCACGTTATTTGACGTTTCGATGGACTCCAGTAACTCTAATGTGAGAAACGAAATTTTCGGACGCAGCAGAAGCTGGAAATAGTTTTAAACGAAACAACACGCATTAGCGTTGTTCCTGTGATGTATCTAATCGATCCTTACTCATCTATCATGTTATTTGACGTTTGGATGGACTCCAGTAACCCTGACGTGAGATACGAAGTTCTCGGACGCAGCAGAACCTGGAAATAGTTTTAAACGAAACAACACGCATTAGCGTTGTTCCTGTGATGTATCTAATCGATCCTTACTCATCTATCATGTTATTTGGCGTTTCGATGGACTCCAGTAACTTTGATGTGAGATACGAAGTTCTCGGACGCAGCTGAAGCTGGAAATAGTTTTGAACGAAACAACACGTATTAGCGTTGTTCCTGTGATGTATCTAATCGATCCTTACTTAGCTACTATGTTATTTGACGTTTCGATGGACTCCAGTAACTCTAATATGAGATACGAAATTTTCGGACGCAGCAAAAGCTGGAAATAGTTTTAGACGATACAACACGCATTATCGTTGTTCCTGTGATGTATCTAATCGATCCTTACTCATATATCAAGTTATTTGGCGTTTCGATGGATTCCAGTAACTTTGAGGTGAGATACGAAGTTCTCGGACGCAGCAGAACCTGGAAATAGTTTTAAACGAAACAACGCGCATTAGCGTTGTTCCTGTGATGTATCTAATCGATCCTTACTTAGCTACTATGATATTTGACGTTTCGATGGACTCCAGTAACTCTAATGTGAGATACGAAATTTTCGGACGCAGCAGAAGCTGGAAATAGTTTTAAACGAAACAACACGCATTAGCGTTGTTCCTGTGATGTATCTAATCGATCCTTACTCATCTATCATGTTATTTGGCGTTTCCATGGATTCCAGTAACTTTGATGTGAGATACGAAGTTCTCGGACGCAGCTGAAGCTGGAAATAGTTTTAAATGAAACAACACGTATTAGCGTTGTTCCTGTGATGTATCTAATCGATCCTTACTCATCTATCATGTTATTTGGCGTTTCGATGGACTCCAGTAGCTCTGATGTGAGATACGACGTTTTCTGAGGCAGCAGAAGCTGGAAATAGTTTTAAACGAAACAACACGCATTAGCGTTGTTCCTGTGATGTATCTAATCGATCCTTACTTATCTATCATGTTATTTGACGTTTGGATGGACTCCAGTAAGTCTGATGTGAGATACAAAGTTTTTGGACGCAGCAGGAGCTGGAAATAGTTTTAAACGAAACAACACGTATTAGCGTTGTTCCTGTGCTGTATCTAATCGATCCTTACTTATCTATCATGTTATTTGACGTTTGGATGGACTCCAGTAACCCTGACGTGAGATACGATGTTCTCGGACGCAGCAGAAGCTGGAAATAGTTTTAAACGAAACAACACGTATTAGCGTTGTTCCTGTGATGTATCTAATCGATCCTTACTCATCTATCATGTTATTTGACGTTTGGATGGACTCCAGTAACTCTGATGTGAGATACAAAGTTTTTGGACGCAGCAGAAGCTGGAAATAGTTTTGAACGATACAACACGTATTAGCGTTATTCCTGTGATGTATCTAATCGATCCTTACTTAGCTACTATGTTATTTGACGTTTCGATGGACTCCAGTAACTCTAATGTGAGATACGAAATTTTCGGACGCAGCAGAAGCTGGAAATAGTTTTAAACGAAACAACGCGCATTAGCGTTGTTCCTGTGATGTATCTAATCGATCCTTACTCATCTATCATGTGATTTGACGTTTGGATGGACTCCAGTAACCCTGACGTGAGATACGAAGTTCTCGGACGCAGCAGAACCTGGAAATAGTTTTAAACGAAACAACACGCATTAGCGTTGTTCCTGTGATGTATCTAATCGATCCTTACTCATCTATCATGTTGTTTGGCGTTTCGATGGACTCCAGTAGCTCTGATGTGAGATACGACGTTTTCTGAGGCAGCAGAAGCTGGAAATAGTTTTAAACGAAACAACACGCATTAGCGTTGTTCCTGTGATGTATCTAATCGATCCTTACTCATCTATCATGTTATTTGACGTTTCGATGAACTCCAGTAACTCTAATGTGAGAAACGAAATTTTCGGACACAGCAGAAGCTGGAAATAGTTTTAAACGAAACAACACGCATTAGCGTTGTTCCTGTGATGTATCTAATCGATCCTTACTTATCTATCATGTTATTTGACGTTTGGATGGACTCCAGTAACCCTGACGTGAGATACGAAGTTCTCGGACGCAGCAGAACCTGGAAATAGTTTTAAACGAAACAACACGCATTAGCGTTGTTCATGTGATGTATCTAATCGATCCTTACTCATCTATCATGTTATTTGGCGTTTCGATGGACTCCAGTAACTTAGATGTGAGATACGAAGTTCTCGGACGCAGCAGAAGCTGGAAATAGTTTTGAACGAAACAACACGTATTAGCGTTGTTCCTGTGCTGTATCTAATCGATCCTTACTCATATATCATGTTATTTGGCGTTTCGATGGACTCCAGTAGCTCTGATGTGAGATACGACGTTTTCGGACGCAGCAGAAGCTGGAAATAGTTTTAAACGAAACAACACGTATTAGCGTTGTTCCTGTGATGTACCTAATCGATCCTTACTCATCTATCATGTTATTTGACGTTTGGATGGACTCCAGTAACTCTGATGAGAGACACAAAGATTTCGGACGCAGCAGAAGCTGGAAATAGTTTTGAACGAAACAACACGTATTAGCGTTGTTCCTGTGATGTATCTAATCGATCCTTACTCATCTATCATGTTATTTGACGTTTCGATGGACTCCAGTAACTTTGATGTGAGATACGAAGTTCTCGGACGCAGCTGAAGCTGGAAATAGTTTTAAATGAAACAACACGTATTAGCGTTGTTCCTGTGATGTATCTAAACGATCCTTACTTATCTAACATGTTATTTGACGTTTGGATGGACTCCAGTAAGTCTGATGTGAGATACAAAGTTTTTGGACGCAGCAGGATCTGGAAATAGTTTTAAACGAAACAACACGTATTAGCGTTGTTCCTGTGCTGTATCTAATCGATCCTTACTCATATATCATGTTATTTGGCGTTTCGATGGACTCCAGTAACTTATCTATCATGTTATTTGACGTTTGGATGGACTCCAGTAAGTCTGATGTGAGATACAAAGTTTATGGACGCAGCAGGAGCTGGAAATAGTTTTAGACGAAACAACACGCATTAGCGTTGTTCCTGTGATGTATCTAATCGATCCTTACTCATATATCATCTTATTTGGCGTTTCGATGGACTCCAGTAGCTCTGATGTGAGATACGACGTTTTCGGACGCAGCAGAAGCTGGAAATAGTTTTAAACGAAACAACACGTATTAGCGTTGTTCCTGTGATGTATCTAATCGATCCTTACTCATCTATCATGTTATTTGACGTTTCGATGGACTCCAGTAACTCTAATGTAAGACACGAAATTTTCGGACGCAGCAGAAGCTGGAAATAGTTTTAAACGAAACAACACGTATTAGCGTTGTTCCTGTGATGTATCTAATCGATCCTTACTCATCTATCATGTTATTTGACGTTTGGATGGACTCCAGTAACTCTGATGTGAGATACAAAGTTTTTGGACGCAGCAGAAGCTGGAAATAGTTTTGAACGATACAACACGTATTAGCGTTATTCCTGTGATGTATCTAATCGATCCTTACTTAGCTACTATGTTATTTGACGTTTCGATGGACTCCAGTAACTCTAATGTGAGATACGAAATTTTCGGACGCAGCAGAAGCTGGAAATAGTTTTAAACGAAACAACACGTATTAGCGTTGTTCCTGTGATGTATCTAATCGATCCTTACTCATCTATCATGTTATTTGACGTTTGGATGGACTCCAGTAACTCTGATGAGAGACACAAAGATTTCGGACGCAGCAGAAGCTGGAAATAGTTTTGAACAAAACAACACGTATTAGCGTTGTTCCTGTGATGTATCTAATCGATCCTTACTCATCTATCATGTGATTTGACGTTCGGATGGACTCCAGTAACCCTGACGTGAGATACGAAGTTCTCGGACGCAGCAGAACCTGGAAATAGTTTTAAACGAAACAACACGCATTAGCGTTGTTCCTGTGATGTATCTAATCGATCCTTACTCATCTATCATGTTGTTTGGCGTTTCGATGGACTCCAGTAGCTCTGATGGGAGATACGACGTTTTCTGAGGCAGCAGAAGCTGGAAATAGTTTTAAACGAAACAACACGCATTAGCGTTGTTCCTGTGATGTATCTAATCGATCCTTACTCATCTATCATGTTATTTGACGTTTCGATGAACTCCAGTAACTCTAATGTGAGAAACGAAATTTTCGGACACAGCAGAAGCTGGAAATAGTTTTAAACGAAACAACACGCATTAGCGTTGTTCCTGTGATGTATCTAATCGATCTTTACTTATTTATCATGTTATTTGACGTTTGGATGGACTCCAGTAACCCTGACGTGAGATACGAAGTTCTCGGACGCAGCAGAACCTGGAAATAGTTTTAAACGAAACAACACGCATTAGCGTTGTTCATGTGATGTATCTAATCGATCCTTACTCATCTATCATGTTATTTGGCGTTTCGATGGACTTCAGTAACTTAGATGTGAGATACGAAGTTCTCGGACGCAGCAGAAGCTGGAAATAGTTTTGAACGAAACAACACGTATTAGCGTTGTTCCTGTGCTGTATCTAATCGATCCTTACTCATATATCATGTTATTTGGCGTTTCGATGGACTCCAGTAGCTCTGATGTGAGATACGACGTTTTCGGACGCAGCAGAAGCTGGAAATAGTTTTAAACGAAACAACACGTATTAGCGTTGTTCCTGTGATGTATCTAATCGATCCTTACTCATCTATCATGTTATTTGACGTTTGGATGGACTCCAGTAACTCTGATGAGAGACACAAAGATTTCGGACGCAGCAGAAGCTGGAAATAGTTTTGAACGAAACAACACGTATTAGCGTTGTTCCTGTGATGTATCTAATCGATCCTTACTCATCTATCATGTTATTTGACGTTTCGATGGACTCCAGTAACTTTGATGTGAGATACGAAGTTCTCGGACGCAGCTGAAGCTGGAAATAGTTTTAAATGAAACAACACGTATTAGCGTTGTTCCTGTGATATATCTAAACGATCCTTACTTATCTAACATGTTATTTGACGTTTGGATGGACTCTAGTAAGTCTGATGTGAGATACAAAGTTTTTGGACGCAGCAGGAGCTGGAAATAGTTTTAAACGAAACAACACGTATTAGCGTTGTTCCTGTGCTGTATCTAATCGATCCTTACTCATATATCATGTTATTTGGCGTTTCGATGGACTCCAGTAACTTATCTATCATGTTATTTGACGTTTGGATGGACTCCAGTAAGTCTGATGTGAGATACAAAGTTTATGGACGCAGCAGGAGCTGGAAATAGTTTTAGACGAAACAACACGTATTAGCGTTGTTCCTGTGATGTATCTAATCGATCCTTACTCATCTATCATGTTATTTGACGTTTGGATGGACTCCAGTAACTCTGATGAGAGACACAAAGATTTCGGACGCAGCAGAAGCTGGAAATAGTTTTGAACGAAACAACACGTATTAGCGTTGTTCCTGTGATGTATCTAATCGATCCTTACTCATCTATCATGTTATTTGACGTTTCGATGGACTCCAGTAACTTTGATGTGAGATACGAAGTTCTCGGAGGCAGCTGAAGCTGGAAATAGTTTTAAATGAAACAACACGTATTAGCGTTGTTCCTGTGATGTATCTAAACGATCCTTACTTATCTAACATGTTATTTGACGTTTGGATGGACTCTAGTAAGTCTGATGTGAGATACAAAGTTTTTGGACGCAGCATAAGCTGGAAATAGTTTTAAACGAAACAACACGTATTAGCGTTGTTCCTGTGCTGTATCTAATCGATCCTTACTCATATATCATGTTATTTGGCGTTTCGATGGACTCCAGTAACTTATCTATCATGTTATTTGACGTTTGGATGGACTCCAGTAAGTCTGATGTGAGATACAAAGTTTATGGACGCAGCAGGAGCTGGAAATAGTTTTAGACGAAACAACACGTATTAGCGTTGTTCCTGTGCTGTATCTAATCGATCCTTACTCATATATCATCTTATTTGGCGTTTCGATGGACTCCAGTAGCTCTGATGTGAGATACGACGTTTTCGGACGCAGCAGAAGCTGGAAATAGTTTTAAACGAAACAACACGTATTAGCGTTGTTCCTGTGATGTATCTAATCGATCCTTACTCATCTATCATGTTATTTGACGTTTCGATGGACTCCAGTAACTCTAATGTGAGACACGAAATTTTCGGACGCAGCAGAAGCTGGAAATAGTTTTAAACGAAACAACACGCATTAGCGTTGTTCCTGTGATGTATCTAATCGATCCTTACTTATCTATCATGTTATTTGACGTTTGGATGGACTCCAGTAACCCTGACGTGAGATACGAAGTTCTCGGACGCAGCAGAAGCTGGAAATAGTTTTAAACGAAACAACACGTATTAGCGTTGTTCCTGTGATGTATCTAATCGATCCTTACTCATCTATCATGTTATTTGAGGTTTAGATGGACTCCAGTAACTCTGATGTGAGATACAAAGTTTTTGGACGCAGCAGAAGCTGGAAATAGTTTTGAACGAAACAACACGTATTAGCGTTGTTCCTGTGATGTATCTAATCGATCCTTACTTAGCTACTATGTTATTTGACGTTTCGATGGACTCCAGTAACTCTAATGTGAGATACGAAATTTTCGGGCGCAGCAGAAGCTGGAAATAGTTTTAAACGAAACAACACGCATTAGCGTTGTTCCTGTGATGTATCTAATCGATCCTTACTCATCTATCATGTTATTTGGCGTTTCGATGGACTCCAGTAACTTTGATGTGAGATACGAAGTTCTCGGACGCAGCTGAAGCTGGAAATAGTTTTAAATGAAACAACACGTATTAGCGTTGTTCCTGTGATGTATCTAAACGATCCTTACTTATCTAACATGTTATTTGACGTTTGGATGGACTCCAGTAAGTCTGATGTGAGATACAAAGTTTTTGGACGCAGCAGGAGCTGGAAATAGTTTTAAACGAAACAACACGTATTAGCGTTGTTCCTGTGCTGTATCTAATCGATCCTTACTCATATATCATGTTATTTGGCGTTTCGATGGACTCCAGTAACTTTGATGTGAGATACGAAGTTCTCGGACGCAGCTTAAGCTGGAAATAGTTTTAAATGAAACAACACGTATTAGCGTTGTTTCTGTGATATATCTAAACGATCCTTACTTTTCTAACATGTTATTTGACGTTTCGATGGACTCCAGTAACTCTAATGTGAGATACGAAATTTTCATACTCAGCAGAAGCTGGAAATAGTTTTAAACGGAACAACACGCATTAGCGTTGTTCCTGTGATGTATCTAATCGATCCTTACTTATCTATCATGTTATTTGACGTTTGGATGGACTCCAGTAACCCTGACGTGAGATACGAAGTTCTCGGACGCAGCAGAAGCTGGAAATAGTTTTAAACGAAACAACACGTATTAGCGTTGTTCCTGTGATGTATCTAATCGATCCTTACTCATCTATCATGTTATTTGAGGTTTAGATGGACTCCAGTAACTCTGATGTTAGATACAAAGTTTTTGGACGCAGCAGAAGCTGGAAATAGTTTTGAACGAAACAACACGTATTAGCGTTGTTCCTGTGATGTATCTAATCGATCCTTACTTAGCTACTATGTTATTTGACGTTTCGATGGACTCCAGTGACTCTAATGAGAGATACGAAATTTTCGGACGCAGCAGAAGCTGGAAATAGTGTTAAACGAAACAACACGCATTAGCGTTGTTCCTGTGATGTATCTAATCGATCCTTACTCATATATCATGTTATTTGGCGTTTCGATGGACTCCAGTAACTTTGATGTGAGATACGAAGTTCTCGGACGCAGCTTAAGCTGGAAATAGTTTTAAATGAAACAACACGTATTAGCGTTGTTCCTGTGATGTATCTAAACGATCCTTACTTATCTAACATGTTATTTGACGTTTGGATGGATTCCAGTAACTCTAATGTGAGATACGAAATTTTCGGACGCAGCAGAAGCTGGAAATAGTTTTAAAGGAAACAACACGCATTAGCGTTGTTCCTGTGATGTATCTAATCGATCCTTACTTATCTATCATGTTATTTGACGTTTGGATGGACTCCAGTAACCCTGACGTGAGATACGAAGTTCTCGGACGCAGCAGAAGCTGGAAATAGTTTTAAACGAAACAACACGCATTAGCGTTGTTCCTGTGATGTATCTAATCGATCCTTACTTATCTATCATGTTATTTGACGTTTGGATGGACTCCAGTAACCCTGACGTGAGATACGAAGTTCTCGTACGCAGCAGAAGCTGGAAATAGTTTTAAACGAAACAACACGTATTAGCGTTGTTCCTGTGATGTATCTAATCGATCCTTACTCATCTATCATGTTATTTGACGTTTGGATGGACTCCAGTAACTCTGATGTGAGATACAAAGTTTTTGGAGGCAGCAGAAGATGGAAATAGTTTTGAACGAAACAGCACGTATTAGCGTTGTTCCTGTGATGTATCTAATCGATCCTTACTCATCTATCATGTTATTTGGCGTTCCGATGGACTCCAGTAACTTTGATGTGAGATACGAAGTTCTCGGACGCAGCTGTAGCTAGAAATAGTTTTAAACGAAACAGCACGCAGTAGCGTTGTTACTGTGATGTATCTAATCGATCCTTACTTATCTATCATGTTATTTGACGTTTGGATGGACTCCAGTAAGTCTGATGTGAGATACAATGTTTTTGGACGCAGCAGGAGCTGGAAATAGTTTTAAACGAAACAACACGTATTAGCGTTGTTCCTGTGCTGTATCTAATCGATCCTTACTTATCTATCATGTTATTTGACGTTTGGATGGACTCCAGTAACCCTGACGTGAGATGTTCTCGGACGCAGCAGAAGCTGGAAATAGTTTTAAACGAAACAACACGTATTAGCGTTGTTCCTGTGATGTATCTAATCGATCCTTACTTAGCTACTATGTTATTTGACGTTTCGATGGACTCCAGTAACTCTAATGTGAGATACGAAATTTTCGGACGCAGCAGAAGCTGGAAATAGTTTTAAACGAAACAACACGTATTAGCGTTGTTCCTGTGATGTATCTAATCGATCCTTACTCATCTATCATGTGATTTGACGTTTGGATGGACTCCAGTAACCCTGACGTGAGATACGAAGTTCTCGGACGCAGCAGAACCTGGAAATAGTTTTAAACGAAACAACACGTATTAGTGTTGTTCCTGTGATGCATCTAATCGATCCTTACTCATCTATCATGTTATTTGGCGTTTCGATGGACTCCAATAACTTTGATGTGAGATACGAAGTTCTCGGACGCAGCTGAAGCTGGAAATAGTTTTAAACGAAACAACACGCATTAGCGTTGTTCCTGTGATGTATCTAATTGATCCTTACTCATCTATCATGTTATTTGACGTTTGGATGGACTCCAGTAACCCTGACGTGAGATACGAAGTTCTCGGACGCAGCAGAACCTGGAAATAGTTTTAAACGAAACAACACGCATTAGCGTTGTTCCTGTGATGTATCTAATCGATCCTTACTCATCTATCATGTTATTTGGCGTTTCGATGGACTCCAGTAACTTTGATGTGAGATACGAAGTTCTCGGACGCAGCTGAAGCTGGAAATAGTTTTGAACGAAACAACACGTATTAGCGTTGTTCCTGTGATGTATCTAATCGATCCTTACTTAGCTACTATGTTATTTGACGTTTCGATGGACTCCAGTAACTCTAATATGAGATACGAAATTTTCGGACGCAGCAAAAGCTGGAAATAGTTTTAGACGAAACAACACGCATTAGCGTTGTTCCTGTGATGTATCTAATCGATCCTTACTCATATATCATGTTATTTGGCGTTTCGATGGATTCCAGTAACTTTGAGGTGAGATACGAAGTTCTCGGACGCAGCAGAACCTGGAAATAGTTTTAAACGAAACAACGCGCATTAGCGTTGTTCCTGTGATGTATCTAATCGATCCTTACTCATCTATCATGTTATTTGGCGTTTCGATGGACTCCAGTAACTTTGATGTGAGATACGAAGTTCTCGGACGCAGCTGAAGCTGGAAATAGTTTTGAACGAAACAACACGTATTAGCGTTGTTCCTGTGATGTATCTAATCGATCCTTACTTAGCTACTATGTTATTTGACGTTTCGATGGACTCCAGTAACTCTAATATTAGATACGAAATTTTCGGACGCAGCAAAAGCTGGAAATAGTTTTAGACGAAACAACACGCATTAGCGTTGTTCCTGTGATGTATCTAAACGATCCTTACTTATCTAACATGTTATTTGACGTTTGGATGGACTCCAGTAAGTCTGATGTGAGATACGTAGTTCTCGGACGCAGCTGAAGCTGGAAATAGTTTTGAACGAAACAACACGTATTAGCGTTGTTCCTGTGATGTATCTAATCGATCCTTACTTAGCTACTATGATATTTGACGTTTCGATGGACTCCAGTAACTCTAATGTGAGATACGAAATTTTCGGACGCAGCAGAAGCTGGAAATAGTTTTAAACGAAACAACACGCATTAGCGTTGTTCCTGTGATGTATCTAATCGATCCTTACTCATCTATCATGTTATTTGGCGTTTCCATGGATTCCAGTAACTTTGATGTGAGATACGAAATTCTCGGACGCAGCTGAAGCTGGAAATAGTTTTAAATGAAACAACACGTATTAGCGTTGTTCCTGTGATGTATCTAAACGATCCTTACTTATCTAACATGTTATTTGACGTTTGGATGGACTCCAGTAACTCTAATGTGAGATACGAAATTTTCGGACGCAGCAGAAGCTGGAAATAGTTTTAAACGAAACAAAACGCATTAGCGTTGTTCCTGTGATGTATCTAATCGATCCTTACTTATCTATCATGTTATTTGACGTTTGGATGGACTCCAGTAACAATGACGTGAGATACGAAGTTCTCGGACGCAGCTGAAGCTAGAAATAGTTTTAAACGAAACAACACGCATTAGCGTTGTTACTGTGATGTATCTAATCGATCCTTACTTATCTATCATGTTATTTGACGTTTGGATGGACTCCAGTAAGTCTGATGTGAGATACAAAGTTTATGGACGCAGCAGGAGCTGGAAATAGTTTTAAACGAAACAACACGTATTAGCGTTGTTCCTGTGCTGTATCTAATCGATCCTTACTCATATATCATGTTATTTGGCGTTTCGATGGACTCCAGTAGCCCTGATGTGAGATACGACGTTTTCGGACGCAGCAGAAGCTGGAAATAGTTTTAAACGAAACAACACGTATTAGCGTTGTTCCTGTGATGTATCTAATCGATCCTTACTTAGCTACTATGATATTTGACGTTTCGATCGACTCCAGTAACTCTAATGTGAGATACGAAATTTTCGGACGCAGCAGAAGCTGGAAATAGTTTTAAACGAAACAACATGCATTAGCGTTGTTCCTGTGATGTATCTAATCGATCCTTACTCATCTATCACGTTATTTGACGTTTCGATGGACTCCAGTAACTCTAATGTGAGAAACGAAGTTCTCGGACTCAGCAGAAGCTGGAAATAGTTTTAAACGAAACAACACGCATTAGCGTTGTTCCTGTGATGTACCTAATCGATCCTTACTTATCTATCATGGTATTTGACGTTTGGATGGACTCCAGTAACCCTGACGTGAGATACGAAGTTCTCGGACGCAGCAGAAGCTGGAAATAGTTTTAAACGAAACAACACGCATTAGCGTTGTTCCTGTGATGTATCTGATCGATCCTTACTTATCTATCATGTTATTTGACGTTTGGATGGACTCCAGTAACTCTGATGTGAGATACAAAGTTTTTGGACGCAGCAGAAGCTGGAAATAGTTTTAAACGAAACAACACGTATTAGCGTTGTTCCTGTGCTGTATCTAATCGATACTTACTCATATATCATGTTATTTGGCGTTTCGATGGACTCCAGTAGCTCTGATGTGAGATACGACGTTTACGGACGCAGCAGAAGCTGGAAATAGTTTTAAACGAAACAACACGTATTAGCGTTGTTCCTGTGATGTATCTAATCGATCCTTACTCATCTATCATGTTACTTGACGTTTCGATGGACTCCAGTAACTCTAATGTGAGATACGAAATTTTCGGACGCAGCAGAAGCTGGAAATAGTTTTAAACGAAACAACACGAATTAGCGTTGTTCCTGTGATGTATCTAATCGATCCTTACTTATCTATCATGTTATTTGACGTTTGGATGGACTCCAGTAACCCTGACGTGAGATACGAAGTTCTCGGACGCAGCAGAAGCTGGAAATAGTTTTAAACGAAACAACACGTATTAGCGTTGTTCCTGTGATGTATCTAATCGATCCTTACTTATCTATCATGTTATTTGACGTTTGGATGGACTCTAGTAACCCTGTCGTGAGATACGAAGTTATCGGACGCAGCAGAAGCTGGAAATAGTTTTAAACGAAACAACACGTATTAGCGTTGTTCCTGTGATGTATCTAATCGATCCTTACTCATCTATCATGTTATTTGAGGTTTAGATGGACTCCAGTAACTCTAATGTGAGATACGAAATTTTCGGACGCAGCAGAAGCTGGAAATAGTTTTAAACGAAACAACACGCATTAGCGTTGTTCCTGTGATGTATCTAATCGATCCTTACTCATCTATCATGTTATTTGGCGTTTCGATGGACTCCAGTAACTTTGATGTGAGATACGAAGTTCTCGGACGCAGCTGAAGCTGGAAATAGTTTTAAATGAAACAACACGTATTAGCGTTGTTCCTGTGATGTATTTAAACGATCCTTACTTAACTAACATGTTATTTGACGTTTGGATGGACTCCAGTAAGTCTGATGTGAGATACAAAGTTTTTGGACGCAGCAGGAGCTGGAAATAGTTTTAAACGAAACAACACGTATTAGCGTTGTTCCTGTGCTGTATCTAATCGATCCTTACTCATCTATCATGTTATTTGACGTTTGGACGGACTCCAGTAACCCTGATGTGAGATACAAAGTTATCGGACGCAGCAGAATCTGGAAATAGTTTTGAACGAAACAACACGTATTAGCGTTGTTCCTGTGCTGTATCTAATCGACCCATACTTATCTTTCATGTTATTTGACGTTTCGATGGACTCCAGTAACTCTGATGTGAGATACGACGTTTTCGGACGCAGCAGAAGCTGGAAATAGTTTTAAACGAAACAACACGTATTAGCGTTGTTCCTGTGATGTATCTAACCGATCCTTACTCATCTATCATGTTATTTGACGTTTGGATGGACTCCAGTATCTCTGATGAGAGACACAAGGATTTCGGACGCAGCAGAAGCTGGAAATAGTTTTGAACGAAACATCACGTATTAGCGTTGTTCCTGTGATGGTTCTAATCGATCCTTACTCATCTATCATGTTATTTGACGTTTCGATGGACTCCAGTAACCCTGACGTGAGATACGAAGTTTTTGGACGCAGCAGAAACTGGAAATAGTTTTGAACGAAACAAGACGTATTAGCGTTGTTCCTGTGATGTATCTAATCGATCCTTACTTATCTATCATGTTATTTGACGTTTGGATGGACTCCAGTAACCCTGACGTGAGATACGAAGTTCTCGGACGCAGCAGAAGCTGGAAATAGTTTTAAACGAAACAACACGCATTAGCGTTGTTCCTGTGATGTATCTAATCGATCCTTACTCATCTACCATGTTATTTGACGTTTGGATGGACTCCAGTAACTCTGATGAGAGACACAAAGATTTCGGACGCAGCAGAAACTGGAAATAGTTTTGAACGAAACAACACGTATTAGCGTTGTTCCTGTTATGTATCTAATCGATCCTTACTCATCTATCATGTTATTTGACGTTTCGATGGATTCCAGTAACTCTAATGTGAGATACGAAATTTTCGGACGCAGCAGAAGCTGGAAACAGTTTTAAACGAAACAACACGCATTAGCGTTGTTCCTGTGATGTATCTAATCGATCCTTACTTATCTATCATATTATTTGACGTTTGGATGGACTCCAGTAACCCTGACGTGAGATACGAAGTTCTCGGACGCAGCAGAAGCTGGTAATAGTTTTAAACGAAACAACACGTATTAGCGTTGTTCCTGTGATGTATCTAATCGATCCTTACTCATCTATCATGTTATTTGACTTTTGGATGGACTCCAGTAACTCTGATGTGAGATACAAAGTTTTTGAACGCAGCAGAAGCTGGAAATAGTTTTGAACGAAACAACACGTATTAGCGTTGTTCCTGTGATGTATCTAATCGATCCTTACTCATCTATCATGTTATTTGGCGTTTCCATGGATTCCAGTAACTTTGATGTGAGATACGAAGTTCTCGGACGCAGCTGAAGCTGGAAATAGTTTTAAATGAAACAACACGTATTAGCGTTGTTCCTGTGATGTATCTAAACGATCCTTACTTATCTAACATGTTATTTGACGTTTGGATGGACTCCAGTAACTCTAATGTGAGATACGAAATTTTCGGACGCAGCTGAAGCTGGAAATGGTTTTGAACGAAACAACACGTATTAGCGTTGTTCCTGTGATGTATCTAATCGATCCTTACTCATCTATCATGTTATTTGACGTTTGGATGGACTCCAGTAACTCTGATGAGAGACACAAAGATTTCGGACGCAGCAGAAGCTGGAAATAGTTTTGAACAAAACAACACGTATTAGCGTTGTTCCTGTTATGTATCTAATCGATCCTTACTCATCTATCATGTGACTTGACGTTTGGATGGACTCCAGTAACCCTGACGTGAGATACGAAGTTCTCGGACGCAGCAGAACCTGGAAATAGTTTTAAACGAAACAACACGCATTAGCGTTGTTCCTGTGATGTATCTAATCGATCCTTACTCATATATCATGTTATTTGGCGTTTCGATGGACTCCAGTAGCTCTGATGTGAGATACGACGTTTTCGGTCGCAGCAGAAGCTGGAAATAGTTTTAAACGAAACAACACGTATTAGCGTTGTTCCTGTGATGTATCTAATCGATCCTTACTCATCTATCATGTTATTTGACGTTTCGATGGATTCCAGTAACTCTAATGTGAGATACGAAATTTTCGGACGCAGCAGAAGCTGGAAACAGTTTTAAACGAAACAACACGCATTAGCGTTGTTCCTGTGATGTATCTAATCGATCCTTACTTATCTATCATGTTATTTGACGTTTGGATGGACTCCAGTAACCCTGACGTGAGATACGAAGTTCTCGGACGCAGCAGAAGCTGGTAATAGTTTTAAACGAAACAACACGTATTAGCGTTGTTCCTGTGATGTATCTAATCGATCCTTACTCATCTATCATGTTATTTGACTTTTGGATGGACTCCAGTAACTCTGATGTGAGATACAAAGTTTTTGAACGCAGCAGAAGCTGGAAATAGTTTTGAACGAAACAACAAGTATTAGCGTTGTTCCTGTGATGTATCTAATCGATCCTTACTCATCTATCATGTTATTTGGCGTTTCCATGGATTCCAGTAACTTTGATGTGAGATACGAAGTTCTCGGACGCAGCTGAAGCTGGAAATAGTTTTAAATGAAACAACACGTATTAGCGTTGTTCCTGTGATGTATCTAAACGATCCTTACTTATCTAACATGTTATTTGACGTTTGGATGGACTCCAGTAACTCTAATGTGAGATACGAAATTTTCGGACGCAGCTGAAGCTGGAAATGGTTTTGAACGAAACAACACGTATTAGCGTTGTTCCTGTGATGTATCTAATCGATCCTTACTCATCTATCATGTTATTTGACGTTTGGATGGACTCCAGTAACTCTGATGAGAGACACAAAGATTTCGGACGCAGCAGAAGCTGGAAATAGTTTTGAACAAAACAACACGTATTAGCGTTGTTCCTGTTATGTATCTAATCGATCCTTACTCATCTATCATGTGATTTGACGTTTGGATGGACTCCAGTAACCCTGACGTGAGATTCGAAGTTCTCGGACGCAGCAGAACCTGGAAATAGTTTTAAACGAAACAACACGCATTAGCGTTGTTCCTGTGATGTATCTAATCGATCCTTACTCATCTATCATGTTATTTGGCGTTTCGATGGACTCCAGTAGCTCTGATGTGAGATACGACGTTTTCTGAGGCAGCAGAAGCTGGAAATAGTTTTAAACGAAACAACACGCATTAGCGTTGTTTCTGTGATGTATCTAATCGATCCTTACTCATCTATCATGTTATTTGACGTTTCGATGAACTCCAGTAACTCTAATGTGAGAAACGAAATTTTCGGACACAGCAGAAGCTGGAAATAGTTTTAAACGAAACAACACGTATTAGCGTTGTTCCTGTGATGTATCTAATCGATCCTTACTCATCTATCATGTTATTTGACGTTTGGATGGACTCCAGTAACTCTGATGAGAGACACAAAGATTTCGGACGCAGCAGAAGCTGGAAATAGTTTTAAACGAAACAACACGCATTAGCGTTGTTCCTGTGATGTATCTAATCGATCCTTACTTATCTATCATGTTATTTGACGTTTGGATGGACTCCAGTAACCCTGACGTGAGATACGATGTTCTCGGACGCAGCAGAACCTGGAAATAGTTTTAAACGAAACAACACGCATTAGCGTTGTTCATGTGATGTATCTAATCGATCCTTACTCATCTATCATGTTATTTGGCGTTTCGATGGACTCCAGTAACTCTGATGTGAGATACGACGTTTTCGGACGCAGCAGAAGCTGGAAATAGTTTTAAACGAAACAACACGTATTAGCGTTGTTCCTGTGATGTATCTAATCGATCCTTACTCATCTATCATGTTATTTGACGTTTGGATGGACTCCAGTAACTCTGATGAGAGACACAAAGATTTCGGACGCAGCAGAAGCTGGAAATAGTTTTGAACGAAACAACACGTATTAGCGTTGTTCCTGTGATGTATCTAATCGATCCTTACTCATCTATCATGTTATTTGACGTTTCGATGGACTCCAGTAACTTTGATGTGAGATACGAAGTTCTCGGACGCAGCTGAAGCTGGAAATAGTTTTAAATGAAACAACACGTATTAGCGTTGTTCCTGTGATGTATCTAAACGATCCTTACTTATCTAACATGTTATTTGACGTTTGGATGGACTCCAGTAAGTCTGATGTGAGATACAAAGTTCTTGGACGCAGCAGGAGCTGGAAATAGTTTTAAACGAAACAACACGTATTAGCGTTGTTCCTGTGCTGTATCTAATCGATCCTTACTCATATATCATGTTATTTGGCGTTTCGATGGACTCCAGTAACTTATCTATCATGTTATTTGACGTTTGGATGGACTCCAGTAAGTCTGATGTGAGATACAAAGTTTATGGACGCAGCAGGAGCTGGAAATAGTTTTAGACGAAACAACACGTATTAGCGTTGTTCCTGTGCTGTATCTAATCGATCCTTACTCATATATCATGTTATTTGGCGTTTCGATGGACTCCAGTAGCTCTGATGTGAGATACGACGTTTTCGGACGCAGCAGAAGCTGGAAATAGTTTTAAACGAAACAACACGTATTAGCGTTGTTCCTGTGATGTATCTAATCGATCCTTACTCATCTATCATGTTATTTGACGTTTCGATGGACTCCAGTAACTCTGATGTGAGATACGACGTTTTCGGACGCAGCAGAAGCTGGAAATAGTTTTAAACGAAACAACACGTATTAGCGTTGTTCCTGTGATGTATCTAATCGATCCTTACTCATCTATCATGTTATTTGACGTTTCGATGGACTCCAGTAACTCTAATGAGAGATACGACGTTTTCGGACGCAGCAGAAGCTGGAAATAGTTTTAAACGAAACAACACGTATTAGCGTTGTTCCTGTGATGTATCTAATCGATCACTACTCATCTATCATGTTATTTGAGGTTTAGATGGACTCCAGTAACTCTGATGTGAGATACAAAGTTTTTGGACGCAGCAGAAGCTGGAAATAGTCTTAAACGAAACAACACGTATTAGCGTTGTTCCTGTGTAGCATCTAATCGATCCTTACTCATCTATCATGTTATTTGGCGTTTCGATGGACTCCAGTAACTCTGATGTGATATACGACGTTTTCGGACGCAGCAGAAGCTGGAAATAGTTTTAAACGAAACAACACGTATTAGCGTTGTTCCTGTGATGTATCTAATCGATCCTTACTCATCTATCATGTTATTTGAGGTTTAGATGGACTCCAGTAACTCTGATGTGAGATACAAAGTTTTCGGACGCAGCAGAAGCTGGAAATAGTTTTAAACGAAACAACACGCATTAGCGTTGTTCCTGTGATGTATCTAATCGATCCTTACTCATCTATCATGTTATTTGGCGTTTCGATGGACTCCAGTAACTTTGATGTGAGATACGAAGTTCTCGGACGCAGCTGAAGTTGGAAATAGTTTTAAATGAAACAACACGTATTAGCGTTGTTCCTGTGATGTATCTAAACGATCCGTACTTATCTAACATGTTATTTGACGTTTGGATGGACTCCAGTAAGTCTGATGTGAGATACAAAGTTTTTGGACGCAGCAGGAGCTGGAAATAGTTTTAAACGAAACAACACGTATTAGCGTTGTTCCTGTGCTGTATCTAATCGATCCTTACTCATATATCATGTTATTTGGCGTTTCGATGGACTCCAGTAACTTTGATGTGAGATACGAAGTTCTCGGACGCAGCTGAAGCTGGAAATAGTTTTAAATGAAACAACACGTATTAGCGTTGTTCCTGTGATATATCTAAACGATCCTTACTTATCTAACATGTTATTTGACGTTTCGATGGACTCCAGTAACTCTAATGTGAGATAAGAAATTTTCGGACGCAGCAGAAGCTGGAAATAGTTTTAAACGAAACAACACGCATTAGCGTTGTTCCTGTGATGTATCTAATCGATCCTTACTTATCTATCATGTTATTTGACGTTTGGATGGACTCCAGTAACCCTGACGTGAGATACGAAGTTCTCGGACGCAGCAGAAGCTGGAAATAGTTTTAAACGAAACAACACGTATTAGCGTTGTTCCTGTGATGTATCTAATCGATCCTTACTCATCTATCATGTTATTTGAGGTTTAGATGGACTCCAGTAACTCTGATGTTAGATACAAAGTTTTTGGACGCAGCAGAAGCTGGAAATAGTTTTGAACGAAACAACACGTATTAGCGTTGTTCCTGTGATGTATCTAATCGATCCTTACTTAGCTACTATGTTATTTGACGTTTCGATGGACTCCAGTAACTCTAATGTGAGATACGAAATTTTCGGACGCAGCAGAAGCTGGAAATAGTTTTAAACGAAACAACACGCATTAGCGTTGTTCCTGTGATGTATCTAATCGATCCTTACTCATCTATCATGTTATTTGGCGTTTCGATTTACTCCAGTAACTTTGATGTGAGATGCGAAGTTCTCGGACGCAGCTGAAGCTGGATATAGTTTTAAATGAAACAACACGTATTAGCGTTGTTCCTGTGATGTATCTAAACGATCCTTACTTATCTAACATGTTATTTGACGTTTGGATGGACTCCAGTAAGTCTGATGTGAGATACAAAGTTTTTGGACGCAGCAGGAGCTGGAAATAGTTTTAAACGAAACAACACGTATTAGCGTTGTTCCTGTGCTGTATCTAATCGATCCTTACTCATATATCATGTTATTTGGCGTTTCGATGGACTCCAGTAACTTTGATGTGAGATACGAAGTTCTCGGACGCAGCTGAAGCTGGAAATAGTTTTAAATGAAACAACACGTATTAGCGTTGTTCCTCTGATATATCTAAACGATCCTTACTTATCTAACATGTTATTTGACGTTTGGATGGACTCCAGTAAGTCTGATGTGAGATACAAAGTTTTTGGACGCAGCAGGAGCTGGAAATAGTTTTAAACGAAACAACACGCATTAGCGTTGTTCCTGTGATGTATCTAATCGATCCTTACTTAGCTACTATGTTATTTGACGTTTCGATGGACTCCAGTAACTCTAATGTGAGATACGAAATTTTCGGACGCAGCAGAAGCTGGAAATAGTTTTAAACGAAACAACACGCATTAGCGTTGTTCCTGTGATGTATCTAATCGATCCTTACTCATCTATCATGTTATTTGACGTTTGGATGGACTCCAGTAACTCTGATGTGAGATACAAAGTTTTTGGACGCAGCAGAAGCTGGAAATAGTTTTGAACGAAACAACACGTATTAGCGTTGTTCCTGTGATGTATCTAATCGATCCTTACTTAGCTACTATGTTATTTGACGTTTCGATGGACTCCAGTAACTCTAATGTGAGATACGAAATTTTCGGACGCAGCAGAAGCTGGAAATAGTTTTAAACGAAACAACACGCATTAGCGTTGTTCCTGTGATGTATCTAATCGATCTTTACTTATCTAACATGTTATTTGACGTTTGGATGGACTCCAGTAAGTCGGATGTGAGATACAAAGTTTTTGGACGCAGCAGGAGCTGGAAATAGTTTTAAACGAAACAACACGTATTAGCGTTGTTCCTGTGCTGTATCTAATCGATCCTTACTCATATATCATGTTATTTGGCGTTTCGATGGACTCCAGTAGCTCTGATGTGAGATACGACGTTCTCGGACGCAGCAGAAGCTGGAAATAGTTTTAAACGAAACAACACGCATTAGTGTTGTTCCTGTGATGCATCTAATCGATCCTTACTCATCTATCATGTTATTTGGCGTTTCGATGGACTCCAATAACTTTGATGTGAGATACGAAGTTCTCGGACGCAGCTGAAGCTGGAAATAGTTTTAAACGAAACAACACGCATTAGCGTTGTTCCTGTGATGTATCTAATCGATCCTTACTCATCTATCATGTTATTTGACGTTTGGATGGACTCCAGTAACCCTGACGTGAGATACGAAGTTCTCGGACGCAGCAGAACCTGGAAATAGTTTTAAACGAAACAACACGCATTAGCGTTGTTCCTGTGATGTATCTAATCGATCCTTACTCATCTATCATGTTATTTGACGTTTCGATGGACTCCAGTAACTTTGATGTGAGATACGAAGTTCTCGGACGCAGCTGAAGCTGGAAATAGTTTTGAACGAAACAACACGTATTAGCGTTGTTCCTGTGATGTATCTAATCGATCCTTACTTAGCTACTATGATATTTGACGTTTCGATGGACTCCAGTAACTCTAATGTGAGATACGAAATTTTCGGACGCAGCAGAAGCTGGAAATAGTTTTAAACGAAACAACACGCATTAGCGTTGTTCCTGTGATGTATCTAATCGATCCTAACTCATCTATCATGTTATTTGGCGTTTCCATGGATTCCAGTAACTTTGATGTGAGATACGAAGTTCTCGGACGCAGCTGAAGCTGGAAATAGTTTTAAATGAAACAACACGTATTAGCGTTGTTCCTGTGATGTATCTAATCGATCCTTACTTAGCTACTATGATATTTGACGTTTCGATGGACTCCAGTAACTCTAATGTGAGATACGAAATTTTCGGACGCAGCAGACGATGGAAATAGTTTTAAACGAAACAACACGTATTAGCGTTGTTCCTGTGATGTATCTAATCGATCCTTACTCATCTATCATGTTATTTGGCGTTTCGATGGACTCCAGTATCTTTGATGTGAGATACGAAGTTCTCGGACGCAGCTGAAGCTAGAAATAGTTTTAAACGAAACAACACGCATTAGCGTTGTTCCTGTGATGTATCTAATCGATCCTTACTCATCTATCATGTTATTTGAGGTTTAGATGGACTCCAGCAACTCTAATGTGAGATACGAAATTTTCGGACGCAGCAGAAGCTGGAAATAGTTTTAAACGAAACAACACGCATTAGCGTTGTTCCTGTGATGTATCTAATCGATCTTTACTTATCTAACATGTTATTTGACGTTTGGATGGACTCCAGTAAGTCGGATGTGAGATACAAAGTTTTTGGACGCAGCAGGAGCTGGAAATAGTTTTAAACGAAACAACACGTATTAGCGTTGTTCCTGTGCTGTATCTAATCGATCCTTACTCATATATCATGTTATTTGGCGTTTCGATGGACTCCAGTAACTTTGATGTGAGATACGAAGTTCTCGGACGCAGCTGAAGTTGGAAATAGTTTTAAACGAAACAACACGTATTAGCGTTGTTCCTGTGATGTATCTAACCGATCCTTACTCATCTATCATGTTATTTGACGTTTGGATGGACTCCAGTAACTCTGATGAGAGACACAAGGATTTCGGACGCAGCAGAAGCTGGAAATAGTTTTGAACGAAACACCACGTATTAGCGTTGTTCCTGTGATGGTTCTAATCGATCCTTACTCATCTATCATGTTATTTGACGTTTCGATGGACTCCAGTAACTCTAATGTGAGATACGAAATTTTCGGACGCAGCAGGAGCTGGAAATAGTTTTAAACGAAACAACACGTATTAGCGTTGTTCCTGTGCTGTATCTAATCGATCCTTACTCATATATCATGTTATTTGGCTTTTCGATGGACTCCAGTAACTCTGATGTGAGATACGACGTTTTCGGACGCAGCAGAAGCTGGAAATAGTTTTAAACGAAACAACGCGTATTAGCGTTGTTCCTGTGAGGTATCTAATCGATCCTTACTCATCTATCATGTTATTTGACGTTTGGATGGACTCCAGTAACTCTGATGAGAGACACAAAGATTTCGGACGCAGCAGAAGCTGGAAATAGTTTTGAACGAAAAAACACGTATTAGCGTTGTTCCTGTGATGTATCTAATCGATCCTTACTTAGCTACTATGATATTTGACGTTTCGATGGACTCCAGTAACTCTAATGTGAGATACGAAATTTTCGGACGCAGCAGAAGCTGGAAATAGTTTTAAACGAAACAACACGCATTAGCGTTGTTCCTGTGATGTATCTAATCGATCCTTACTCATCTATCATGTTATTTGGCGTTTCCATGGATTCCAGTAACTTTGATGTGAGATACGAAGTTCTCGGACGCAGCTGAAGCTGGAAATAGTTTTAAATGAAACAACATGTATTAGCGTTGTTCCTGTGATGTATCTAATCGATCCTTACTCATCTATCATGTTATTTGGCGTTTCGATGGACTCCAGTAACTTTGATGTGAGATACGAAGTTCTCGGACGCAGCTGAAGCTAGAAATAGTTTTAAACGAAACAACACGCATTAGCGTTGTTACTGTGATGTATCTAATCGATCCTTACTTATCTATCATGTTATTTGACGTTTGGATGGACTCCAGTAAGTCTGATGTGAGATACAAAGTTTATGGACGCAGCAGGAGCTGGAAATAGTTTTAAACGAAACAACACGTATTAGCGTTGTTCCTGTGCTGTATCTAATCGATCCTTACTCATATATCATGTTATTTGGCGTTTCGATGGACTCCAGTAGCTCTGATGTGAGATACGACGTTTTCGGACGCAGCAGAAGCTGGAAATAATTTTAAACGAAACAACACGTATTAGCGTTGTTCCTGTGATGTATCTAATCGATCCTTACTCATCTATCACGTTATTTGACGTTTCGATGGACTCCAGTAACTCTATTGTGAGAAACGAAATTTTCGGACGCAGCAGAAGCTGGAAATAGTTTTAAACGAAGCAACACGCATTAGCGTTGTTCCTGTGATGTATCTAATCGATCCTTACTCATCTATCATGTTATTTGACGTTTGGATGGACTCCAGTAACCCTGACGTGAGATACGAAGTTCTCGGACGCAGCAGAACCTGGAAATAGTTTTAAACGAAACAACACGCATTAGCGTTGTTCCTGTGATGTATCTAATCGATCCTTACTCATCTATCATGTTATTTGGCGTTTCGATGGACTCCAGTAACTTTGATGTGAGATACGAAGTTCTCGGACGCAGCTGAAGCTGGAAATAGTTTTGAACGAAACAACACGTATTAGCGTTGTTCCTGTGATGTATCTAATCGATCCTTACTTAGCTACTATGTTATTTGACGTTTCGATGGACTCCAGTAACTCTAATATGAGATACGAAATTTTCGGACGCAGCAAAAGCTGGAAATAGTTTTAGACGAAACAACACGCATTAGCGTTGTTCCTGTGATGTATCTAATCGATCCTTACTCATATATCATGTTATTTGGCGTTTCGATGGATTCCAGTAACTTTGAGGTGAGATACGAAGTTCTCGGACGCAGCAGAACCTGGAAATAGTTTTAAACGAAACAACGCGCATTAGCGTTGTTCCTGTGATGTATCTAATCGATCCTTACTCATCTATCATGTTATTTGACGTTTCGATGGACTCCAGTAACTTTGATGTGAGATACGAAGTTCTCGGACGCAGCTGAAGCTGGAAATAGTTTTGAACGAAACAACACGTATTAGCGTTGTTCCTGTGATGTATCTAATCGATCCTTACTTAGCTACTATGATATTTGACGTTTCGATGGACTCCAGTAACTCTAATGTGAGATACGAAATTTTCGGACGCAGCAGAAGCTGGAAATAGTTTTAAACGAAACAACACGCATTAGCGTTGTTCCTGTGATGTATCTAATCGATCCTTACTCATCTATCATGTTATTTGGCGTTTCCATGGATTCCAGTAACTTTGATGTGAGATACGAAGTTCTCGGACGCAGCTGAAGCTGGAAATAGTTTTAAATGAAACAACACGTATTAGCGTTGTTCCTGTGATGTATCTAAACGATCCTTACTTATCTAACATGTTATTTGACGTTTGGATTGACTCCAGTAACTCTAATGTGAGATACGAAATTTTCGGACGCAGCAGAAGCTGGAAATAGTTTTAAACGAAACAACACGCATTAGCGTTGTTCCTGTGATGTACCTAATCGATCCTTACTTATCTATCATGTTATTTGACGTTTGGATGGACTCCAGTAACCCTGACGTGAGATACGAAGTTCTCGGACGCAGCAGAAGCTGGAAATAGTTTTAAACGAAACAACACGCATTAGCGTTGTTCCTGTGATGTATCTAATCGATCCTTACTTATCTATCATGTTATTTGACGTTTGGATGGACTCCAGTAACCCTGACGTGAGATACGAAGTTCTCGGACTCAGCAGAAGCTGGAAATAGTTTTAAACGAAACAACAAGTATTAGCGTTGTTCTTGTGATGTATCTAATCGATCCTTACTCATCTATCATGTTATTTGACGTTTGGATGGACTCCAGTAACTCTGATGTGAGATACAAAGTTTTTGGACGCAGCAGAAGCTGGAAATAGTTTTGAACGAAACAACACGTATTAGCGTTGTTCCTGTGATGTATCTAATCGATCCTTACTCATCTATCATGTTATTTGGCGTTTCGATGGACTCCAGTAACTTTGATGTGAGATACGAAGTTCTCGGACGCAGCTGAAGCTAGAAATAGTTTTAAACGAAACAACACGCATTAGCGTTGTTACTGTGATGTATCTAATCGATCCTTACTTATCTATCATGTTATTTGACGTTTGGATGGACTCCAGTAAGTCTGATGTGAGATACAAAGTTTATGGACGCAGCAGGAGCTGGAAATAGTTTTAAACGAAACAACACGTATTAGCGTTGTTCCTGTGCTGTATCTAATCGATCCTTACTCATATATCATGTTATTTGGCGTTTCGATGGACTCCAGTAGCTCTGATGTGAGATACGACGTTTACGGACGCAGCAGAAGCTGGAAATAGTTTTAAACGAAACAACACGTATTAGCGTTGTTCCTGTGATGTATCTAATCGATCCTTACTCATCTATCATGTTACTTGACGTTTCGATGGACTCCAGTAACTCTAATGTGAGATACGAAATTTTCGGACGCAGCAGAAGCTGGAAATAGTTTTAAACGAAACAACACGAATTAGCGTTGTTCCTGTGATGTATCTAATCGATCCTTACTTATCTATCATGTTATTTGACGTTTGGATGGACTCCAGTAACCCTGACGTGAGATACGAAGTTCTCGGACGCAGCAGAAGCTGGAAATAGTTTTAAACGAAACAACACGTATTAGCGTTGTTCCTGTGATGTATCTAATCGATCCTTACTTATCTATCATGTTATTTGACGTTTGGATGGACTCTAGTAACCCTGTCGTGAGATACGAAGTTCTCGGACGCAGCAGAAGCTGGAAATAGTTTTAAACGAAACAACACGTATTAGCGTTGTTCCTGTGATGTATCTAATCGATCCTTACTCATCTATCATGTTGTTTGAGGTTTAGATGGACTCCAGTAACTCTAATGTGAGATACGAAATTTTCGGACGCAGCAGAAGCTGGAAATAGTTTTAAAGGAAACAACACGCATTAGCGTAGTTCCTGTGATGTATCTAATCGATCCTTACTCATCTATCATGTTATTTGGCGTTTCGATGGACTCCAGTAACTTTGATGTGAGACACGAAGTTCTCGGACGCAGCTGAAGCTGGAAATAGTTTTAAATGAAACAACACGTATTAGCGTTGTTCCTGTGATGTATTTAAACGATCCTTACTTAACTAACATGTTATTTGACGTTTGGATGGACTCCAGTAAGTCTGATGTGAGATACAAAGTTTTTGGACGCAGCAGGAGCTGGAAATAGTTTTAAACGAAACAACACGTATTAGCGTTGTTCCTGTGCTGTATCTAATCGATCCTTACTCATCTATCATGTTATTTGACGTTTGGACGGACTCCAGTAACCCTGATGTGAGATACAAAGTTATCGGACGCAGCAGAATCTGGAAATAGTTTTGAACGAAACAACACGTATTAGCGTTGTTCCTGTGCTGTATCTAATCGACCCATACTTATCTTTCATGTTATTTGACGTTTCGATGGACTCCAGTAACTCTGATGTGAGATACGACGTTTTCGGACGCAGCAGAAGCTGGAAATAGTTTTAAACGAAACAACACGTATTAGCGTTGTTCCTGTGATGTATCTAACCGATCCTTACTCATCTATCATGTTATTTGACGTTTGGATGGACTCCAGTAACTCTGATGAGAGACACAAGGATTTCGGACGCAGTAGAAGCTGGAAATAGTTTTGAACGAAACATCACGTATTAGCGTTGTTCCTGTGATGGTTCTAATCGATCCTTACTCATCTATCATGTTATTTGGCGTTTCGATGGACTCCAGTAACTCTAATGTGAGATACGAAATTTTCGGACGCAGCAGGAGCTGGAAATAGTTTTGAACGAAACAACACGTATTAGCGTTGTTCCTGTGCTGTATCTAATCGATCCTTACTCATATATCATGTTATTTGGTGTTTCGATGGACTCCAGTAACTCTGATGTGAGATACGACGTTTTCGGACGCAGCAGAAGCTGGAAATAGTTTTAAACGAAACAACGCGTATTAGCGTTGTTCCTGTGAGGTATCTAATCGATCCTTACTCATCTATCATGTTATTTGACGTTTGGATGGACTCCAGTAACTCTGATGAGAGACACAAAAATTTCGGACGCAGCAGAAGCTGGAAATAGTTTTGAACGAAAAAACACGTATTAGCGTTGTTCCTGTGATGCATCTAATCGATCCTTACTCATCTATCATGTTATTTGACGTTTCGATGGACTCCAGTAACTCTAATGTGAGATACGAAATTTTCGGACGCAGCAGAAGCTGGAAATAGTTTTAAACGAAACAACACGCATTAGCGTTGTTCCTGTGATGTATCTAATCGATCCTTACTTATCTATCATGTTATTTGACGTTTGGATGGACTCCAGTAACCCTGACGTGAGATACGAAGTTCTCGGACGCAGCAGAAGCTGGAAATAGTTTTAAACGAAACAACACGTATTAGCGTTGTTCCTGTGATGTATCTAATCGATCCTTACTCATCTATCATGTTATTTGACGTTTGGATGGACTCCAGTAACTCTGATGTGAGATACAAAGTTTTTGGACGCAGCAGAAACTGGAAATAGTTTTGAACGAAACAACACGTATTAGCGTTGTTCCTGTGATGTATCTAATCGATCCTTACTTATCTATCATGTTATTTGACGTTTGGATGGACTCCAGTAACCCTGACGTGAGATACGAAATTCTCGGACGCAGCAAAAGCTGGAAATAGTTTTAAACGAAACAACACGCATTAGCGTTGTTCCTGTGATGTATCTAATCGATCCTTACTCATCTACCATGTTATTTGACGTTTGGATGGACTCCAGTAACTCTGATGAGAGACACAAGGATTTCGGACGCAGTAGAAGCTGGAAATAGTTTTGAACGAAACATCACGTATTAGCGTTGTTCCTGTGATGGTTCTAATCGATCCTTACTCATCTATCATGTTATTTGACGTTTCGATGGACTCCAGTAACTCTAATGTGAGATACGAAATTTTCGGACGCAGCAGGAGCTGGAAATAGTTTTGAACGAAACAACACGTATTAGCGTTGTTCCTGTGCTGTATCTAATCGATCCTTACTCATATATCATGTTATTTGGTGTTTCGATGGACTCCAGTAACTCTGATGTGAGATACGACGTTTTCGGACGCAGCAGAAGCTGGAAATAGTTTTAAACGAAACAACGCGTATTAGCGTTGTTCCTGTGAGGTATCTAATCGATCCTTACTCATCTATCATGTTATTTGACGTTTGGATGGACTCCAGTAACTCTGATGAGAGACACAAAGATTTCGGACGCAGCAGAAGCTGGAAATAGTTTTGAACGAAAAAACACGTATTAGCGTTGTTCCTGTGATGCATCTAATCGATCCTTACTCATCTATCATGTTATTTGACGTTTCGATGGACTCCAGTAACTCTAATGTGAGATACGAAATTTTCGGACGCAGCAGAAGCTGGAAATAGTTTTAAACGAAACAACACGCATTAGCGTTGTTCCTGTGATGTATCTAATCGATCCTTACTTATCTATCATGTTATTTGACGTTTGGATGGACTCCAGTAACCCTGACGTGAGATACGAAGTTCTCGGACGCAGCAGAAGCTGGAAATAGTTTTAAACGAAACAACACGTATTAGCGTTGTTCCTGTGATGTATCTAATCGATCCTTACTCATCTATCATGTTATTTGACGTTTGGATGGACTCCAGTAACTCTGATGTGAGATACAAAGTTTTTGGACGCAGCAGAAACTGGAAATAGTTTTGAACGAAACAACACGTATTAGCGTTGTTCCTGTGATGTATCTAATCGATCCTTACTTATCTATCATGTTATTTGAAGTTTGGATGGACTCCAGTAACCCTGACGTGAGATACGAAATTCTCGGACGCAGCAGAAGCTGGAAATAGTTTTAAACGAAACAACACGCATTAGCGTTGTTCCTGTGATGTATCTAATCGATCCTTACTCATCTACCATGTTATTTGACGTTTGGATGGACTCCAGTAACTCTGATGAGAGACACAAAGATTTCGGACGCAGCAGAAGCTGGAAATAGTTTTGAACGAAACAACACGTATTAGCGTTGTTCCTGTGATGTATCTAATCGATCCTTACTCATCTATCATGTTATTTGACGTTTCGATGGACTCCAGTAACTCTAATGTGAGATACGAAATTTTCGGACGCAGCAGAAGCTGGAAATAGTTTTAAACGAAACAACACGCATTAGCGTTGTTCCTGTGATGTATCTAATCGATCCTTACTTATCTATCATGTTATTTGACGTTTGGATGGACTCCAGGAACCCTGACGTGAGATACGAAGTTCTCGGACGCAGCAGAATCTGGAAATAGTTTTAAACGAAACAACACGCATTAGCGTTGTTCATGTGATGTATCTAATCGATCCTTACTTATCTATCATATTATTTCACGTTTGGATGGACTCCAGTAACTCTAATGTGAGATACGAAATTTTCTGACGCAGCAGAAGCTGGAAATAGTTTTAAACGAAACAACACGCATTAGCGTTGTTCCTGTGATGTATCTAATCGATCCTTACTCATATATCATGTTATTTGGCGTTTCGATGGACTCCAGTAGCTCTGATGTGAGATACGACGTTTTCCGACGCAGCAGAAGCTGGAAATAGTTTTAAACGAAACAACACGTATTAGCGTTGTTCCTGTGATGTATCTAATCGATCCTTACTCATCTATCATGTTATTTGACGTTTCGATGGATTCCAGTAACTCTAATGTGAGATACGAAATTTTCGGACGCAGCAGAAGCTGGAAATAGTTTTAAACGAAACAACACGCATTAGCGTTGTTCCTGTGATGTATGTAATCGATCCTTACTTATCTATCATGTTATTTGACGTTTGGATGGACTCCAGTAACCCTGACGTGAGACACGAAGTTCTCGGACGCAGCAGAAGCTGGAAATAGTTTTAAACGAAACAACACGTATTAGCGTTGTTCCTGTGATGTATCTAATCGATCCTTACTCATCTATCATGTTATTTGACTTTTGGATGGACTCCAGTAACTCTGATGTGAGATACAAAGTTTTTGAACGCAGCAGAAGCTGGAAATAGTTTTGAACGAAACAACACGTATTAGCGTTGTTCCTGTGATGTATCTAATCGATCCTTACTCGTCTATCATGTTATTTGGCGTTTCCATGGATTCCAGTAACTTTGATGTGAGATACGAAGTTCTCGGACGCAGCTGAAGCTGGAAATAGTTTTAAATGAAACAACACGTATTAGCGTTGTTCCTGTGATGTATCTAAACGATCCTTACTTATCTAACATGTTATTTTACGTTTGGATGGACTCCAGTAACTCTAATGTGAGATACGAAATTTTCGGACGCAGCTGAAGCTGGAAATAGTTTTGAACGAAACAACACGTATTAGCGTTGTTCCTGTGATGTATCTAATCGATCCTTACTTAGCTACTATGTTATTTGACGTTTCGATGGACTCCAGTAACTCTAATGTGAGATACGAAATTTTCGGACGCAGCAAAAGCTGGAAATAGTTTTAAACGAAACAACACGCATTAGCGTTGTTCCTGTGATGTATCTAATCGATCCTTACTCATATATCATGTTATTTGGCGTTTCGATGGATTCCAGTAACTTTGAGGTGAGATACGAAGTTCTCGGACGCAGCAGAACCTGGAAATAGTTTTAAACGAAACAACGCGCATTAGCGTTGTTCCTGTGATGTATCTAATCGATCCTTACTCATCTATCATGTTATTTGACGTTTCGATGGACTCCAGTAACTTTGATGTGAGATACGAAGTTCTCGGACGCAGCTGAAGCTGGAAATAGTTTTGAACGAAACAGCACGTATTAGCGTTGTTCCTGTGATGTGTCTAATCGATCCTTACTTAGCTACTATGATATTTGACGTTTCGATGGACTCCAGTAACTCTAATGTGAGATACGAAATTTTCGGACGCAGCAGAAGCTGGAAATAGTTTTAAACGAAACAACACGCATTAGCGTTGTTCCTGTGATGTATCTAATCGATCCTTACTCATCTATCATGTTATTTGGCGTTTCCATGGATTCCAGTAACTTTGATGTGAGATACGAAGTTCTCGGACGCAGCTGAAGCTGGAAATAGTTTTAAATGAAACAACACGTATTAGCGTTGTTCCTGTGATGTATCTAAACGATCCTTACTTATCTAACATGTTATTTGACGTTTGGATGGACTCCAGTAACTCTAATGTGAGATACGAAATTTTCGGACGCAGCAGAAGCTGGAAATAGTTTTAAACGAAACAACACGCATTAGCGTTGTTCCTGTGATGTATCTAATCGATTCTTACTTATCTATCATGTTATTTGACGTTTGGATGGACTCCAGTAACCCTGACGTGAGATACGAAGTTCTCGAACGCAGCAGAAGCTGGAAATAGTTTTAAACGAAACAACACGCATTAGCGTTGTTCCTGTGATGTATCTAATCGATCCTTACTTATCTATCATGTTATTTGACGTTTGGATGGACTCCAGTAACCCTGACGTGAGATACGAAGTTCTCGGACTCAGCAGAAGCTGGAAATAGTTTTAAACGAAACAACAAGTATTAGCGTTGTTCTTGTGATGTATCTAATCGATCCTTACTAATCTATCATGTTATTTGACGTTTGGATGGACTCCAGTAACTCTGATGTGATACAAAGTTTTTGGACGCAGCAGAAGCTGGAAATAGTTTTGAACGAAACAACACGTATTAGCGTTGTTCCTGTGATGTATCTAATCGATCCTTACTCATCTATCATGTTATTTGGCGTTTCGATGGACTCCAGTAACTTTGATGTGAGATACGAAGTTCTCGGACGCAGCTGAAGCTAGAAATAGTTTTAAACGAAACAACACGCATTAGCGTTGTTACTGTGATGTATCTAATCGATCCTTACTTATCTATCATGTTATTTGACGTTTGGATGGACTCCAGTAAGTCTGATGTGAGATACAAAGTTTATGGACGCAGCAGGAGCTGGAAATAGTTTTAAACGAAACAACACGTATTAGCGTTGTTCCTGTGCTGTATCTAATCGATCCTTACTCATATATCATGTTATTTGGCGTTTCGATGGACTCCAGTAGCTCTGATGTGAGATACGACGTTTTCGGACGCAGCAGAAGCTGGAAATAGTTTTAAACGAAACAACACGTATTAGCGTTGTTCCTGTGATGTATCTAATCGATCCTTACTCATCTATCATGTTACTTGACGTTTCGATGGACTCCAGTAACTCTAATGTGAGATACGAAATTTTCGGACGCAGCAGAAGCTGGAAATAGTTTTAAACGAAACAACACGCATTAGCGTTGTTCCTGTGATGTATCTAATCGATCCTTACTTATCTATCATGTTATTTGACGTTTGGATGGACTCCAGTAACCCTGACGTGAGATACGAAGTTCTCGGACGCAGCAGAAGCTGGAAATAGTTTTAAACGAAACAACACGTATTAGCGTTGTTCCTGTGATGTATCTAATCGATCCTTACTTATCTATCATGTTATTTGACGTTTGGATGGACTCCAGTAACCCTGTCGTGAGATACGAAGTTCTCGGACGCAGCAGAAGCTGGAAATAGTTTTAAACGAAACAACACGTATTAGCGTTGTTCCTGTGATGTATCTAATCGATCCTTACTCATCTATCATGTTATTTGAGGTTTCGATGGACTCCAGTAACTCTAATGTGAGATACGAAATTTTCGGACGCAGCAGAAGCTGGAAATAGTTTTAAACGAAACAACACGCATTAGCGTTGTTCCTGTGATGTATCTAATCGATCCTTACTCATCTATCATGTTATTTGGCGTTTCGATGGACTCCAGTAACTTTGATGTGAGATACGAAGTTCTCGGACGCAGCTGAAACTGGAAATAGTTTTAAATGAAACAACACGTATTAGCACTGTTCCTGTGATGTATTTAAACGATCCTTACTTAACTAACATGTTATTTGACGTTTGGATGGACTCCAGTAAGTCTGATGTGAGATACAAAGTTTTTGGACGCAGCAATAGCTGGAAATAGTTTTAAACGAAACAACACGTATTAGCGTTGTTCCTGTGCTGTATCTAATCGATCCTTCCTCATCTATCATGTTATTTGACGTTTGGACGGACTCCAGTAACCCTGATGTGAGATACAAAGTTATCGGACGCAGCAGAATCTGGAAATAGTTTTGAACGAAACAACACGTATTAGCGTTGTTCCTGTGCTGTATCTAATCGACCCATACTTATCTTTCATGTTATTTGACGTTTCGATGGACTCCAGTAACTCTGATGTGAGATACGACGTTTTCGGACGCAGCAGAAGCTGGAAATAGTTTTAAACGAAACAACACGTATTAGCGTTGTTCCTGTGATGTATCTAACCGATCCTTACTCATCTATCATGTTATTTGACGTTTGGATGGACTCCAGTAACTCTGATGAGAGACACAAGGATTTCGGACGCAGCAGAAGCTGGAAATAGTTTTGAACGAAACATCACGTATTAGCGTTGTTCCTGTGATGTATCTAATCGATCCTTACTCATCTATCATGTTATTTGACGTTTCGATGGACTCCAGTAACTCTAATGTGAGATACGAAATTTTCGGACGCAGCAGGAGCTGGAAATAGTTTTAAACGAAACAACACGTATTAGCGTTGTTCCTGTGCTGTATCTAATCGATGCTTACTCATATATCATGTTATTTGGCGTTTCGATGGACTCCAGTAGCTCTGATGTGAGATACGACGTTTTCGGACGCAGCAGAAGCTGGAAATAGTTTTAAACGAAACAACGCGTATTAGCGTTGTTCCTGTGAGGTATCTAATCGATCCTTACTCATCTATCATGTTATTTGACGTTTGGATGGACTCCAGTAACTCTGATGAGAGACACAAAGATTTCGGACGCAGCAGAAGCTGGAAATAGTTTTGAACGAAAAAACACGTATTAGCGTTGTTCCTGTGATGCATCTAATCGATCCTTACTCATCTATCATGTTATTTGACGTTTCGATGGACTCCAGTAACTCTAATGTGAGATACGAAATTTTCGGACGCAGCAGAATCTGGAAATAGTTTTAAACGAAACAACACGCATTAGCGTTGTTCCTGTGATGTATCTAATCGATCCTTACTTATCTATCATGTTATTTGACGTTTGGATGGACTCCAGTAACCCTGACGTGAGATACGAAGTTCTCGGACGCAGCAGAAGCTGGAAATAGTTTTAAACGAAACAACACGCATTAGCGTTGTTCATGTGATGTATCTAATAGATCCTTACTTATCTATCATATTATTTGACGTTTGGATGGACTCCAGTAACCCTGACGTGAGATACGAAGTTCTCGGACGCAGCAGAAGCTGGAAATAGTTTTAAACGAAACAACACGTATTAGCGTTGTTCCTGTGATGTATCTAATCGATCCTTACTCATCTATCATGTTATTTGACGTTTGGATGGACTCCAGTAACTCTGATGTGAGATACAAGGTTTTTGGACGCAGCAGAAACTGGAAATAGTTTTGAACGAAACAACACGTATTAGTGTTGTTCCTGTGATGTATCTAATCGATCCTTACTTAGCTACTATGTTATTTGACGTTTCGATGGACTCCAGTAACTCTAATGTGAGATACGAAATTTTCTGACGCAGCAGAAGCTGGAAATAGTTTCAAACGAAACAACACGCATTAGCGTTGTTCCTGTGATGTATCTAATCGATCCTCACTCATATATCATGTTATTTGGCGTTTCGATGGACTCCAGTAGCTCTGATGTGAGATACGACGTTTTCGGACGCAGCAGAAGCTGGAAATAGTTTTAAACGAAACAACACGTATTAGCGTTGTTCCTGTGATGTATCTAATCGATCCTTACTTATCTATCATGTTATTTGACGTTTGGATGGACTCCAGTAAGTCTGATGTGAGATACGAAGTTCTCGGACGCAGCTGAAGCTGGAAATAGTTTTAAATGAAACAACACGTATTAGCGTTGTTCCTGTGATGTATCTAAACGATCCTTACTTATCTAACATGTTATTTGACGTTTGGATGGACTCCAGTAACTCTAATGTGAGATACGAAATTTTCGGACGCAGCAGAAGCTGGAAATAGTTTTAAACGAAACAACACGCATTAGCGTTGTTCCTGTGATGTATCTAATCGATTCTTACTTATCTATCATGTTATTTGACGTTTGGATGGACTCCAGTAACCCTGACGTGAGATACGAAGTTCTCGAACGCAGCAGAAGCTGGAAATAGTTTTAAACGAAACAACACGCATTAGCGTTGTTCCTGTGATGTATCTAATCGATCCTTACTTATCTATCATGTTATTTGACGTTTGGATGGACTCCAGTAACCCTGACGTGAGATACGAAGTTCTCGGACTCAGCAGAAGCTGGAAATAGTTTTAAACGAAACAACAAGTATTAGCGTTGTTCTTGTGATGTATCTAATCGATCCTTACTCATCTATCATGTTATTTGACGTTTGGATGGACTCCAGTAACTCTGATGTGATACAAAGTTTTTGGACGCAGCAGAAGCTGGAAATAGTTTTGAACGAAACAACACGTATTAGCGTTGTTCCTGTGATGTATCTAATCGATCCTTACTCATCTATCATGTTATTTGGCGTTTCGATGGACTCCAGTAACTTTGATGTGAGATACGAAGTTCTCGGACGCAGCTGAAGCTAGAAATAGTTTTAAACGAAACAACACGCATTAGCGTTGTTACTGTGATGTATCTAATCGATCCTTACTTATATATCATGTTTTTTGACGTTTGGATGGACTCCAGTAAGTCTGATGTGAGATACAAAGTTTATGGACGCAGCAGGAGCTGGAAATAGTTTTAAACGAAACAACACGTATTAGCGTTGTTCCTGTGCTGTATCTAATCGATCCTTACTCATATATCATGTTATTTGGCGTTTCGATGGACTCCAGTAGCTCTGATGTGAGATACGACGTTTTCGGACGCAGCAGAAGCTGGAAATAGTTTTAAACGAAACAACACGTATTAGCGTTGTTCCTGAGATGTATCTAATCGATCCTTACTCATCTATCATGTTACTTGACGTTTCGATGGACTCCAGTAACTCTAATGTGAGATACGAAATTTTTGGACGCAGCAGAAGCTGGAAATAGTTTTAAACGAAACAACACGCATTAGCGTTGTTCCTGTGATGTATCTAATCGATCCTTACTTATCTATCATGTTATTTGACGTTTGGATGGACTCCAGTAACCCTGACGTGAGATACGAAGTTCTCGGACGCAGCAGAAGCTGGAAATAGTTTTAAACGAAACAACACGTATTAGCGTTGTTCCTGTGATGTATCTAATCGATCCTTACTTATCTATCATGTTATTTGACGTTTGGATGGACTCCAGTAACCCTGTCGTGAGATACGAAGTTCTCGGACGCAGCAGAAGCTGGAAATAGTTTTAAACGAAACAACACGTATTAGCGTTGTTCCTGTGATGTATCTAATCGATCCTTACTCATCTATCATGTTATTTGAGGTTTAGATGGACTCCAGTAACTCTAATGTGAGATACGAAATTTTCGGACGCAGCAGAAGCTGGAAATAGTTTTAAACGAAACAACACGCATTAGCGTTGTTCCTGTGATGTATCTAATCGATCCTTACTCATCTATCATGTTATTTGGCGTTTGGATGGACTCCAGTAACTCTGATGTGAGATACAAGGTTTTTGGACGCAGCAGAAACTGGAAATAGTTTTGAACGAAACAACACGTATTAGCGTTGTTCCTGTGATGTATCTAATCGACCCATACTTATCTTTCATGTTATTTGACGTTTCGATGGACTCCAGTAACTCTGATGTGAGATACGACGTTTTCGGACGAAGCAGAAGCTGGAAATAGTTTTAAATGAAACAACACGTATTAGCGCTGTTCCTGTGATGTATTTAAACGATCCTTACTTAACTAACATGTTATTTGACGTTTGGATGGACTCCAGTAAGTCTGATGTGAGATACAAAGTTTTTGGACGCAGCAGGAGCTGGAAATAGTTTTAAACGAAACAACACGTATTAGCGTTGTTCCTGTGCTGTATCTAATCGATCCTTCCTCATCTATCATGTTATTTGACGTTTGGACGGACTCCAGTAACCCTGATGTGAGATACAAAGTTATCGGACGCAGCAGAATCTGGAAATAGTTTTGAACGAAACAACACGTATTAGCGTTGTTCCTGTGCTGTATCTAATCGACCCATACTTATCTTTCATGTTATTTGACGTTTCGATGGACTCCAGTAACTCTGATGTGAGATACGACGTTTTCGGACGAAGCAGAAGCTGGAAATAGTTTTAAACGAAACAACACGTATTAGCGTTGTTCCTGTGCTGTATCTAATCGATCCTTACTCATATATCATGTTATTTGGCGTTTCGATGGACTCCAGTAGCTCTGATGTGAGATACGACGTTTTCGGACGCAGCAGAATCTGGAAATAGTTTTAAACGAAACAACGCGTATTAGCGTTGTTCCTGTGAGGTATCTAATCGATCCTTACTCATCTATCATGTTATTTGACGTTTGGATGGACTCCAGTAACTCTGATGAGAGACACAAAGATTTCGGACGCAGCAGAAGCTGGAAATAGTTTTGAACGAAAAAACACGTATTAGCGTTGTTCCTGTGATGCATCTAATCGATCCTTACTCATCTATCATGTTATTTGACGTTTCGATGGACTCCAGTAACTCTAATGTGAGATACGAAATTTTCGGACGCAGCAGAAGCTGGAAATAGTTTTAAACGAAACAACACGCATTAGCGTTGTTCCTGTGATGTATCTAATCGATCCTTACTTATCTATCATGTTATTTGACGTTTGGATGGACTCCAGTAACCCTGACGTGAGATACGAAGTTCTCGGACGCAGCAGAAGCTGGAAATAGTTTTAAACGAAACAACACGCATTAGCGTTGTTCATGTGATGTATCTAATAGATCCTTACTTATCTATCATATTATTTGACGTTTGGATGGACTCCAGTAACCCTGACGTGAGATACGAAGTTCTCGGACGCAGCAGAAGCTGGAAATAGTTTTAAACGAAACAACACGTATTAGCGTTGTTCCTGTGATGTATCTAATCGATCCTTACTCATCTATCATGTTATTTGACGTTTGGATGGACTCCAGTAACTCTGATGTGAGATACAAGGTTTTTGGACGCAGCAGAAACTGGAAATAGTTTTGAACGAAACAACACGTATTAGCGTTGTTCCTGTGATGTATCTAATCGATCCTTACTTAGCTACTATGTTATTTGACGTTTCGATGGACTCCAGTAACTCTAATGTGAGATACGAAATTTTCTGACGCAGCAGAAGCTGGAAATAGTTTCAAACGAAACAACACGCATTAGCGTTGTTCCTGTGATGTATCTAATCGATCCTCACTCATATATCATGTTATTTGGCGTTTCGATGGACTCCAGTAGCTCTGATGTGAGATACGACGTTTTCGGACGCAGCAGAAGCTGGAAATAGTTTTAAACGAAACAACACGTATTAGCGTTGTTCCTGTGATGTATCTAATCGATCCTTACTCATCTATCATGTTATTTGTCGTTTCGATGGATTCCAGTAACTCTAATGTGAGATACGAAATTTTCGGACGCAGCAGAAGCTGGAAATAGTTTTAAACGAAACAACACGCATTAGCGTTGTTCCTGTGATGTATCTAATCGATCCTTACTTATCTATCATGTTATTTGACGTTTGGATGGACTCCAGTAACCCTGACGTGAGATACGAAGTTCTAGGACGCAGCAGAAGCTGGAAATAGTTTTAAACGAAACAACACGTATTAGCGTTGTTCCTGTGATGTATCTAATCGATCCTTACTCATCTATCATGTTATTTGACTTTTGGATGGACTCCAGTAACTCTGATGTGAGATACAAAATTTTTGAACGCAGCAGAAGCTGGAAATAGTTTTGAACGAAACAACACGTATTAGCGTTGTTCCTGTGATGTATCTAATCGATCCTTACTCATCTATCATGTTATTTGGCGTTTCGATGAACTCCAGTAACTTTGATGTGAGATACGAAGTTCTCGGACGCAGCTGAAGCTAGAAATAGTTTTAAACGAAACAACACGCATTAGCGTTGTTACTGTGATGTATCTAATCGATCCTTACTTATCTATCATGTTATTTGACGTTTGGATGGACTCCAGTAAGTCTGATGTGAGATACAAAGTCTTTGGACGCAGCAGGAGCTGGAAATAGTTTTAAACGAAACAACACGTATTAGCGTTGTTCCTGTGCTGTATCTAATCGATCCTTACTCATATATCATGTTATTTGGCGTTTCGATGGACTCCAGTAGCTCTGATGTGAGATACGACGTTTTCGGACGCAGCAGAAGCTGGAAATGGTTTTAAACGAAACAACACGCATTAGCGTTGTTCCTGTGATGTATCTAATCGATCCTTACTCATCTATCATGTTATTTGGCGTTTCGATGGACTCCAGTAACTTTGATGTGAGATACGAAGTTCTCGGACGCAGCTGAAGCTGGAAATAGTTTTAAATGAAACAACACGTATTAGCGTTGTTCCTGTGATGTATTTAAACGATCCTTACTTAACTAACATGTTATTTGACGTTTGGATGGACTCCAGTAAGTCTGATGTGAGATACAAAGTTTTTGGACGCAGCAGGAGCTGGAAATAGTTTTAAACGAAACAACACGTATTAGCGTTGTTCCTGTGCTGTATCTAATCGATCCTTACTCATCTATCATGTTATTTGACGTTTGGACGGACTCCAGTAACCCTGATGTGAGATACAAAGTTATCGGACGCAGCAGAAGCTGGAAATAGTTTTGAACGAAACAACACGTATTAGCGTTGTTCCTGTGCTGTATCTAATCGACCCATACTTATCTATCATGTTATTTGACGTTTCGATGGACTCCAGTAACTCTGATGTGAGATACGACGTTTTCGGACGCAGCAGAAGCTGGAAATAGTTTTAAACGAAACAACACGTATTAGCGTTGTTCCTGTGATGTATCTAACCGATCCTTACTCATCTATCATGTTATTTGACGTTTGGATGGACTCCAGTAACTCTGATGAGAGACACAAAGATTTCGGACGCAGCAGAAGCTGGAAATAGTTTTGAACGAAACATCACGTATTAGCGTTGTTCCTGTGATGTATCTAATCGATCCTTACTCATCTATCATGTTATTTGACGTTTCGATGGACTCCAGTAACTCTAATGTGAGATACGAAATTTTCTGACGCAGCAGAAGCTGGAAATAGTTTTAAACGAAACAACACGCATTAGCGTTGTTCCTGTGATGTATCTAATCGATCCTCACTCATATATCATGTTATTTGGCGTTTCGATGGACTCCAGTAGCTCTGATGTGAGATACGACGTTTTCGGACGCAGCAGAAGCTGGAAATAGTTTTGAACGAAAAAACACGTATTAGCGTTGTTCCTGTGATGCATCTAATCGATCCTTACTCATCTATCATGTTATTTGACGTTTCGATGGACTCCAGTAACTCTAATGTGAGATACGAAATTTTCGGACGCAGCAGAAGCTGGAAATAGTTTTAAACGAAACAACACGCATTAGCGTTGTTCCTGTGATGTATCTAATCGATCCTTACTTATCTATCATGTTATTTGACGTTTGGATGGACTCCGGTAACCCTGACGTGAGATACGAAGTTCTCGGACGCAGCAGAAGCTGGAAATAGTTTTAAACGAAACAACACGCATTAGCGTTGTTCATGTGATGTATCTAATAGATCCTTACTTATCTATCATATTATTTGACGTTTGGATGGACTCCAGTAACCCTGACGTGAGATACGAAGTTCTCGGACGCAGCAGAAGCTGGAAATAGTTTTAAACGAAACAACACGTATTAGCGTTGTTCCTGTGATGTATCTAATCGATCCTTACTCATCTATCATGTTATTTGACGTTTGGATGGACTCCAGTAACTCTGATGTGAGATACAAGGTTTTTGGACGCAGCAGAAACTGGAAATAGTTTTGAACGAAACAACACGTATTAGCGTTGTTCCTGTGATGTATCTAATCGATCCTTACTTAGCTACTATGTTATTTGACGTTTCGATGGACTCCAGTAACTCTAATGTGAGATACGAAATTTTCTGACGCAGCAGAAGCTGGAAATAGTTTTAAACGAAACAACACGCATTAGCGTTGTTCCTGTGATGTATCTAATCGATCCTCACTCATATATCATGTTATTTGGCGTTTCGATGGACTCCAGTAGCTCTGATGTGAGATACGACGTTTTCGGACGCAGCAGAAGCTGGAAATAGTTTTAAACGAAACAACACGTATTATCGTTGTTCCTGTGATGTGTCTAATCGATCCTTACTCATCTATCATGTTATTTGTCGTTTCGATGGATTCCAGTAACTCTAATGTGAGATACGAAATTTTAGGACGCAGCAGAAGCTGGAAATAGTTTTAAACGAAACAACACGCATTAGCGTTGTTCCTGTGATGTATCTAATCGATCCTTACTTATCTATCATGTTATTTGACGTTTGGATGGACTCCAGTAACCCTGACGTGAGATACGAAGTTCTAGGACGCAGCAGAAGCTGGAAATAGTTTTAAACGAAACAACACGTATTAGCGTTGTTCCTGTGATGTATCTAATCGATCCTTACTCATCTATCATGTTATTTGACTTTAGGATGGACTCCAGTAACTCTGATGTGAGATACAAAGTTTTTGAACGCAGCAGAAGCTGGAAATAGTTTTGAACGAAACAACACGTATT